>LUCG01238896.1:0-22597 GCA_001633085.1 Carthamus tinctorius
TTATTTTATATGTTTTAAAGGAAAAAAGTAAAAAGAACAATACTATCTCTACGTCTCCACCCGAAGAGAGTCACGGAGCAATGGACACTGAAGTTAGGACAAAGAGATTAAGGTGCCGTTTACTTGATGTTTATCCGGTAAGTGCCGGATCAATTTACCTTATGAGATAAACATCACAAGAACTAGAATCTTACCCGGTAAAAGCGATGACATGAATCGAGAGTCTTATCCGGGAAGTGAAATTTACAAATTTTATCCGGTAAACACTTATCGGGTAATTTGTTACATATGATACCGTTTTAAGAGACTAAACATTATTCGATACGATAGGTGATAGTGTTGAGTTGGATAAGTGTTTAAATCTATCTCTCTATCTAATAAAATAAAGGGTTAATTTCATGTATGCCCTTATTAAACTTGAAAATATCATATTTACCCAACCTAATCTCTAANCCCTTTTTAACTTATCAAAATATCATATTTACCCAAATCATATTTTTTTATCAATTTAAATCAAATATAATAACTAAATGACTATTATACCCCTTATTAATATATAGAAATCAAAACAAATGTTCCTTTCTTTCTTCTTCAAAGAGTGCCCTCTTTTGTTAATCACATACCCACATCTGTACATCAAATCAACATACATATTTTAAGAACAATGCAGAAAAACTACATAATCAGTAACCTATTCTACCAGATTGAGTCAATACCATAGAAATTGAAATACATTTTAAAAATTGAAGCACAAACAGAGTAGTTATTTCTGATGCAGGTTGTAAGAGATGTCGGGGCAAAATTGATTTTGGTTTTGTTGTGATATTCTCGACATCAGCTCCTTTTGACGGTTGCTCAAATCTCTCTTCGGTCGTAGGATATGCTCAGGTGATTAAAAACAAATGTTATCGTTCACTTCTCCTTTCGATTTTAGGCTTGGCCACTTGTCCAATACGGCTGCTACGATGGTTTGTTTTATCTGTCCTAAACTACCGGTGCTGCAAAAATTAACGCAAATCAAACAAACAAAACCCACAAAGAGTGGAGAGGGATTGAGAGGGGTTTAGCCAAAGTCGAGAGGAATGAAGGGATATCGAATACTGGGGAAGGGGTCGCCGGAAAAAAGGGCAAGGAGGTCCACGACGGTGGAAATGGAAGCGAGAAGAACCGCCACCGCCGTCGTAGATCTGGAACCGCCACCGCCGTCGTAGCTCTGGACCGCCACCGCCGTCGTAGATCTGGAGCCTCCACCGCCGTCGTAGATCTGGAGCCGCCACCGCCGTCGTAGGTCTGGACCACCATGCTTGACGAGGGGGAGGAGGTGGAAAACGAGAAGGTGTAGATGACAACGGTGTTCGGGTTCTAAAGGAGGAGATCTAAAACGTAGATATGATCGGAGAGGGTGACGGACTGTAAGTCTGTAACGTCGAAGGAGGTAAGGATGTGGTCGCCGGCAGACAGGGGAGGAGATGGGAGATGGAAGATGGGAGGAGAAAAGCTAGAGAGATGGGTTTTTCCTTTTCACAGGCTTTTTCTATGTATTAAGAGTGGGTATTATTGTCTTTTTAAGTATGTTTTATCAATAAATCTAATTAAAAATGATTAAAAATTAATAAAAAATATGATTTAGGTAAATATGATATTTTGATAAGTTAAGAAGAATATATATGATATTTAGAGATTAGGTTGGGTAAATATGATATTTTCAAGTTTAATAAGGGCATACATGAAATTAACCATAAAATAAAATTTGGTTTTGGAACAACATAATCCAATATTTTCAATAACCAGGGGGATAAAATTTGTAATTCCAGGAAGGTTCGAGATTTCTGGGGTGAAGAATATGTCCCATTCAGCCAACCAATAAAAAGCGGACACGTGTTCCACAGGTTTAGGCGCCGCCCCGTCCCACAAAATTAGACCACATATTGGACCTTTGACTCCTTCCCATTTGCCCTAAAATTCTCTTTCAATACATAAAAAGCTTCCTCCTTTGCAAAAACCCCCAATCGCTCTTTTCAATTTTCCCCCATCTCTCTCTCTTTTCTCTCTCTCTAACATCTTCACGAAATCTACAGTCGGCGATCCGATCTACAGAGATTGATGGCGTCGTTCGCGGAGGCTCCTGCCGGAAATCCCACCGCCGGTGAGAAGATCTTCAAGACTAAATGCGCTCAATGCCACACCGTCGAGAAAGGATCCGGCCACAAACAAGGTCCTTTTTATTTATTTATTTATCTATTTGCTCTTTAGATCTGATGATTTTGGAATCTGTTCTTAAGCCGAACAGTTGTTATGGATGATTGTGTGCATGCTAGTTTTTTATTTCTCGAAATCGGATTGTGTTATTCGTCTAGAATTGAGGTTGATTTGCTATTTTCGCTGTCGCTGTTAGATCAGACGGTAGATTTATTTTATTCGTCGTTCTGTTTGCGATATGGTAGGTATTTTCGTTTTGAAACGCTAAGATAAGTTTTATTCGTTAGAATTTAGGGTAATAGAATTATAATACATGGATGATGAGGTGCGTTAATTTTCGATGATGGATCTAGGGTTCTTCCAAAGAGGATCAACTCCTGTTAAATTGTATTTTTGAAGGAATTTAGTAATATTCATTATAAATAAAAATTTTAGATCAAATGATTTCCAAAATTACAGTCTTCCAATATTTTCAAAACCTTCCTAGGTTTTTCACAATTTTTTAGCAGTGGTAATACCTTATATGTTTTTGTAGTTTGAAATATCAAATCAACTTTATTACCAACTCTAAGGTTTAAATGTTCAAAACTCCATAACCAAAGAAAGCTTTTGAGTAACTATTTGAACTCAGAACTAAACAGATCTTAAAACTGCTGATATGTTATGTACAAGATAGCTTATTCTTTGAAAACCTCTGCAATTCTTGTCAAATTGTTAGATTAAGCTTCAATGAGAGTGAACTTACTAGTATATGCTACAGATATTACGGTCGATATTGATTCATCAAACCAGACCAATAGCGTACCCGAAAGGCAATTTTTACTGAGCCCCACTTCATCTTTTAGGGGAAAAATCCTTGATGACAATATTTTAGAAAAGTTCACCATCTTTTTTAAGACCTGGACCACCCCTCTTTATTATTATTATTTTTTGCATTAACCACAATCTTTCAAGCTGTTTTCAATGTTTTGGTTGTTGCCTTAAGTGTCTAGTTTTCATTTTTTGCATCAATTGGTGCATGTTTCTGAATTTTTGTATTCTCAAATAAGCTTGTATGAAAGTAATGCACATTTATGAACTTAATTAACATAAGAAAGTTGGTTGTTTTTAATCTGGTTTCTAGTAAGATTGCAGCATTAGTTGTCTCAGTATCTGTATGTTTGGAACCAAGGACATGTTTTCTATTAGAGCACATGTGAATCATACATTTGTAGTGAATAAAATACTTGTTCTTGTCTCAGAAACTTGCATGGGCAACAAGTAGAGCACACACACATGTACGTATACATACGTTTATATGCGTGTGTGTGTGCATGCTGAGGTGTTACATGCTATTGTAACTTTAATGTTTAATTTATTGGGGGTTAAAAACATGTACGTGATGATAAGTTGATGTGAAATATGCAAAGTAGAAGGATTTTGCAGCTTGGTTGATTTGTGTTGTTTTTTATGGGCATAAGTTAAAGTTGAGAATGGTGGTTATATGCAGGACCCAATCTTAATGGACTATTTGGAAGGCAGTCTGGAACAACTGCTGGATACTCGTATTCTGCTGCTAACAAGAACAAGGCTGTTACATGGGAGGAAAATACATTGTATGATTACCTGCTCAACCCCAAGAAGGTATGACCTTTTGCTTATCTACAAACTTTTAGATGCAAATAAATACTCCAATGGTTCTTGTTTGCACTCTTAGTTTAGAGTTTAGAGTTCCTAACATTTTCTTAATCTTTTGGAACGTGGGCCCCGTTTTATAAATAAGGAAATAAGTAAACCAGAAAACAAATAGAAGGATACAAAAAGGAATCACTTTAAAATACATAAAAGAAGCAATCAAATCTGTTGAAAATGACATGGCTCTTCTCACATGTTGTGTGATTTTAGTAAATTTGATTGAACTTGTTTTATTTTCGGTATGCTATGCTAAATTAGTATATATATTTGTTTGTTTTATGCAGTACATCCCCGGAACAAAGATGGTTTTCCCCGGACTGAAAAAGCCACAGGAGCGTGCGGATCTGATTGCATACCTGAAGGCATCGACAGCTTAATTCCATTTTGAGGTGTTTTTACTGATGATTTGAGGTATAAGGAGATGGATAAATTTGGATTAATATTTTTCCGTGAATAAGGGAAGGAGGACATTCATCATATTTCTTTTGCTCCTTCATTTTTGAGAAACTGGTTTATTCAATTGCCAAATTACTGAAATTGTAATGCTTTTCAAGTGTTTTCTTTAATCATCATACATTCATTCTACATGATTGTTGAAACACCCTGATAATCATAGAAACAACCATTTAAATTTGAGATAAAATACTTCAATTTATTTGGTAGTGTAAAGAACCATATAGATTGTGTATGCTTATTCAAATAATGTGGATTGGGCAAAGGTCATTCTTGGACATGTTCTCAGATTAATTGATATTTTCTTAAGATAAAAATAGTACAATAGTAATCCTCATGTTTTTCTTCATTTACAGAGAATTTGCTACTAATTAAGTAGTATCTACCAACTTAAAATGTATACCTGCTTAACTGGTATCATGTATTTTCGGTTTCTATATGTTGTTAAATGTTGCACTTGTTGGTTTATATTCAAAAGCCAATTATGTGTTTTATCTTTTGTCATAATATTAAGTAATAAAGGGCTTGGTGTCACAAAGAATGTAGCTGAGTAACTATAAATAGTGCTTAACGGCAAGTATCATTTTGGGCGTTTGTTCGTTGCATCGGATGTCAACATAAGTGCCATGGCTTAAAACTTGATGTATGTTGTTTGCGAAGAAAATGTTTTAACATTAGTTCTAATCATTTTGTAATTGGGTGATTGGATGATAGTAAGGTGGTATATCATTACATAATAGTATTGGCATCTATCAAGATGTAATTTATTTCTTCTGCATGACTCGAGTGATTTTTCTAAGCCTTTTGATTGAATGATACTATGGAAAAACATGCATGCTTTGACCTATAGGTAGATAATGATATCTAGTTTATTAGTATATTCTAGAATTAAGAAACTAGAGATTGAACTTAATACTGATGATTTAACAATGTCTCGTCCAATATGTACGTCAATGAGAAAAGAGACATGGACATTGATAATAATCATGAATTTGTTGATTGGTTTAGCCATCAAATTTTATCATTTGAGTAGGGATGATATATTAGTTTAACCCCTTCGAAAACCCAGCTCGAGATCCTCTCTGAATCCCTGCCGTTCATCTAGAAGTTCAAGGGAATGAAGTACGGCAGAGCCGCAATGAAATCTGAAGCTCTTTGGTCATTGTTATCATTGATCTTGTTCTTCTCTTCTGCATCGTATCGTGTTTGTCCATGGTGGCGGTCATGAAATCAATCAATGGCTCAATTGATTGGGGATTACAGCTAATCTTGTTGCAGCTTGTGTGTAATATACGCTTCCACCATGGAGATTGTGTCGATGGTTTTGGTTGGTAGGGTTAACAAACATTTGGTTGGATCGATTAACAGAGTTGGCGCAAGGAATCAGGGGCTTAAAACCAAGCGTAGACTAAAGCAATTCTCTAGGTTTTTTATGATTCATGAAGGTTTTGGACTATTCATCAAGGTTTTTGATGATTCCATCAACTTAGGGTTGGCAATGGGGAGGATAAGGGTTATTCTGTTATCCAATCCATTTAAAATAGCGGGTAACGAAACGGGTACTTATTCATCTCTTATCCATATCCTACCTTACCCAATAAAAATAACGGATAATGAAATGGGTAATGGGTAAATGATATTTTTTTTATTTTGATCAACAAATAATATCGTTAAACGTCAAACATATAAGTAAAATATAAGTTCATAAATAATTATTATATCTAATTTGTTCTAGTAAACATTTAAATATTACCACAAACATATTCATATTAAAATATTTTATAAATAATAGAAAAACTATAAGACAACATTTTTTGTGTATTTAATTTTTTGACCTTTAAACCGTTTTACTTGATAATTATTTGAATATTTTTTATATAATTAACACACACACACACACACACATATATATATATATCATAATGGGTGTAATGGATAACGAAAAATCATTTATCCATATCCTACCCACTTAAATTTCGGGTAAACGGTAATACGTAAGTGGATAAATGGACAAAATTTTCTTTATCCATACCCTTATCCAACGAATCGAAACATAACGGGTAATAGGTATACCCTTATCTATCGCCAGCACTACATCGACTTCCATGGGCGTGACTTCGACGATTTATCAAGGCTTTTGATCGACTTCTTCAACAAGGGGCATCGTCTCTATAATCGTTTAATTTGACGAGTTTGGTTAAAGAAAATAAAAAGAGGGACATCGCAAATGGAAAAAAATGCCCTATTCCTAACAGAGAAAACTAAGAGTTAGTGATCATAGACCATTTTCAAAGCAAAATGAGAACCACAAGAAGAATTGTTAGACTTGTCAAAGTTCATGTTTCACTTTCAAAGATTTCAATAAACCATTAGAGGCCAAAATTAGAGTTTACTCTTATATAAAATTATAAATAATAGAATAAATTATATATTTAGTTGTTATCTCTTACATAATTGATCATTTATCTTCAATTGTCAAAAACGAACTATCTACCTACACAATTTTTTGGTTGTTATTTCTTGGATATTCCAAGAGAAGGTGAAGATTCAATAGAAAAAAAAGGAATCTATTAGAAAATAAAATGAAAAAAGGACATAAATATCCTGAGATGATAGATGAATGTTAGTTTAAAGGACCAAATCCAATATAAATTGCATTGGTGGATGGTACTTTTATAATAAATAAAGATAAAGAACCAATTCCAAAAATAATAACAAACCTCAGGATCAAATCCATATATTACTCTTATTAATATCTTATTTAAAATTTAATAAGATTAAAATATTGAACTTGATATAATGGAGATGAAAGTTGTCAATAGTTCGGACTACACAAGTGTCAAGTTAAATGATTTTGTGTAGGATCATAGACGTTGCCGGTTTTATTTTTCCAATTTCAACCATGCGTCGTATTTTCGTTCAAGTAGTCAAAATAATTTTTATTCATTTATGATCAACAATATAGTTGTTTATGTCTTTTAAAGTATCCACCACTTTCTTCTGTGAAAGTGGTTTCTAGCTATCATCGTCTTGTCCATTCAAATGGAGACGGCAACGCAGTTAGGCGTGTTAGGGATCACAATCCCCATCCCTGCTTTCCAATTCACGTCCATATCTTGTTGGTTCGTATGGTTTGTTTTTTGGAAAAGGTTCATCTAGGTTTTGCCTAAACTACATCATTAGTAATTTGATAATTAAGTTACGACCTTCTCGGACTAAGCCTGGCCATAGGATGCTAGTGCTTGGACTTGAACCAGAGGTGAATGAGATATTCCACCACATCCCCCTAGGGCTTTTGCCAGTACGCTACCGCTCTTGTGGTTTTCGTATGATTTGTTCGAATTAGATGGCTTGTAAATGAAACATCCCACACATATATATATACCCTTAGTGTATATATACATAGAAATGTATCATTAATGCTCGGGGTCGAGAATGAAGGGAATCCACATCCATGATTTACAAATTTAGGGATTCCCATCCCCGGTCAACTAGGGATTCCTCGGTCAAACGATATACCCTTAGTGTATGTATATACATAGAGAAATGTGTACCTAATACTCGGGGTCGAGGATGAAGGGATCCGCATCCATGATTTACAAATTTAGGGATTCCCATCCTTGGTCAACTCGGGGTTAAATGAGGTCGGGTATTGGGTTCCAATCGATGTGAGGTTCTTTGCCATCCCTCAATTCAACACAATCTCAAGTATACAAGTTACTTGAAAACTTTTGACCATATTGGTATTCTTCCAGCTTATCCTAGTTCTTTTTTCTAGGACTTGAATCAACGGTTTGTTCCTTACCTAATATTGATGATAAACTACCCAAATGTCAACAAAATAAACCACAAAACAAGTCATTTAACTAGAGATGTAATAAAAAAAGAGGTCGATAAAAAAAGGTTAAGTACACCAAAATGTATCCAAGTTGTCACATTTTATCATTTTGTGTACTTAACTTTAAAACTTATCATTGTGTGTACTCAACTTAAAAAACATTATTAAATAAAGGGTTCGGTACATTAAATGGTAAGTTTTTAAGTACATTAAATGGATAAATAGAATTGTAGTTTAGTACATAGAATACAATTTTAGCAGGTTCAGTACGTTAAATAGTAAGTTTTTAAGTTGAGTACACACAATAATAAAAGGTGACAACTTAAATACATTTTGGTGTGCTTAACCAAAAAAAAACATGTAAAATAGATCTGTTGGTAAAACAAAGAAGCATCAAAATGTGAACGTAAATATGATATGTTTCCCAAGTTAAGAAAAACATATAAACAAAAAAAAATACATATCATGGTTACACACTAATCTAAATAATTGATAAAAAACACAAAGCATGGTAAAACACATATCCTGGTTATAGATTGCAGGTAAAACGCATAACACATTCCTACAAACTGATCTGAAGGATAAATCTAAAGAAGTGGTAAAAGAAATAGATCATTGTTGAGGCACTACAACAAATTGAAGAACAATTACAAAAAACCGATAAAAAACGTGAAGAACAAATTGATATGAATCCTTATATGAATAACATATACCAAGAACCCATAAAGAACAAATATAACAAATTTTAAACGATATGAAGCTAAAACATGAAGTGATTGGTAGAGTTGATTGATATGACAAAAACAACTATCCACTAACATATGATTTTAACCTTAACCACTTGGGTTGTGACACATTGCATAAGTCTCAAGGGGATGTGTGAAAAATCTTATCTACCATAAGTTTGAATCTAGGTGTTGCCAACACTCTCGTGGCCATGAAGGTTCATCTGTAATGACTCCAGACCGCTCGTGGTCGCATTGGGGATTAGTGAGTGTGCCTAAGCTGGCATAGAAACCCATGTTTAGCCAAAGAGACAAAATCTTTCAACTTTCACTCACACTCAAGATAGGGTGATACCGTGATAGTTAGCCCGTTGTTGTCTTAAATGAAAAATACGAAAATTAAGTGCAAGGGTGTGCAAAAGTGCTTTTGAAGGAAAATAGTAAAAGTAAGTAAACACAAAAAACATAAAAGTATATCCTCTACTAGACGTGCAAGTTATAAAAATACGTAAAAGGGAAATTAAATAGCTTTGATTTTATCTTTAATGGCAATGTAAAAAAGGCAGCTAGGATCATAATGTAGATGAGACACACCAACAAATTGGATCGAGATTACAAAGGCAAGCAAAAGAGGTTTCAAGAATGAATGCACACAAATTACGGATAATTGTTGACTCATTACAAAACTAGGATCATATGTTGGAATCTTAGGGGCTATTTACTTGGCTCTTATTACCTCTTAATGAACAAGAGGCACTTATTGGGGTAACTTTTAGATGTAGATGAGACTTCGGCTTTCCAACCATGCCATCATGATGACAAGTGTTTCAAAGCATATATTGGAAATAATCAAGGAGTTTCAATAGAATACGTTGGATATTAGTTATTGTTTGGTGTTTCAATAGAACATGTTTCGACATTACTTATTAATTAGCTACTACTATTGCTTGCTCCTTGTTTTTTCAGTATAGTTTAAATATATTGAAATTCTTTCGTTCATTATTGTAGTTGTGTACTTACGTCAATTAAAAGCATGTCTTTTGTTGTTGGTGCATGTTAAAGTTTAAAGTATATGCCATTAATTTTACATGAAAATATCATACAAACTAAAAGGCTTGTTCAAATATGAAATCATTCATCTTTTATTTTAGTTGCATATGTACTCTAAAATTGTTTGATTCATTGCACTTGTTAAACAATCATGATATAGGGTTAGAATAGTCATTTTTTATTTGATCAGCACCAACTCCGGGACATTTGGTAAACACACATTTTTCAATCAACGCTTATTTTAGACAGAGCCACTTATTCTAATCAGATCTTTTATTCCAGACAGCGCTTATCAGGTATTGTTGGTAAACAGTCCCTTAGTGTAGTTTCGGACTTCACATTTATACTAGTTGCTTGCAAATCACAAAGAAACATAAACACATATAGGATACTAGTTGGCCAAAAGAACAAGAAATAACAACGTTGTCTCTATAAACAATAAACTCATAACAAAGAAGATGCCAAAACGATACATCAATTTAAAAGACCATGCAATTTACACAAAATAGCCTTAAAACGAGTGATAATATATGCATCTAGAGAGACAAAAAATGAGAATTTTAACAACTCAAAACTTTAAAAATTAAATTTCATATCGCAAATCAAATGAAAATATGAGTTACAACTACTTATCTAACAAGAATAGATAAAAGAATGGATGTGAGATAAGTTTCAAATCAAAGTACAACATAACCTTATTGTTGTCTAACATGAATTTTTTACAACAATAGTTATCAAACACATATTATCAATTTCATACTGGACCAAATGAACCTCATTTAGCACACCCTTTATTAAAATTTGCTAGTAAACATGCGCCAAAAAGCTTCACCCAAATGATTAACTTTAGGGTTTATAAAACCTATATTTTCCAAGTTGGGTGGTCAAAGACAGGCTAGATTTCAGTCTATCCCCTTGGCATTGCGGCTTCCACCCAATCGGAGAGAGATGGGTTTTTCAAAAGATCAACTTCTTGAACGCTTACAGGTTCGATTCTTTCGCTGATGTTTATGACAAAATGCACAATCTTGTCGATAAACCCATCGTTCAAGTTTTGATCTTTCATTTAATTGATATAGCTTTCAATAATTTTGGTATCATAATCCCACAAACTTGTTGCAGCAATGAAAAAACAGCCATCATTGTTAATCTACCATAAACTATATTCAAGCAGAACAATTTAGGGTTTAGACTTCATGAAAAAAAATTTAGGTAGCAATCCCACGCCCGTAGCTGTGTGGGCTATGTGTGTCTGTGTTTGATCTGTCTTGTAAATGAGAGTTTAGCATACAAGTAGCAGTGTAATTTGTGGGGATTAATATGGAAGGCGAGACTAAATTTCCCAGTTGATAATATCTCAGAAGAAAGCATATAGCTTTCAATCAGCTATGCTGTTACAGTGGTCAAAATCTGAAATAATGTCAGGACCATGATTTGACATAGCGGCTATCACGATGATGAAGCGGTGTGTTGTATATAATAGTTAGAATTTGTATATGAATATATGTATGTATAAGTTAAGATATTACATGTATTGAATAAAAATATATAGTTTTAACATCAAACATCAACTTAGAACAAGGCCTTGGTTGATAGAGAATGTTTTGGGTAGTTTATAAATTAACAATGGAAGGCTAACCACAAATAATAAAACCTAAAACAATATGAAAGTGATGAACCTATCAACCTACTAACAACTAAAACAATACGGAAGCCTTAACCGAGTCAACAATAGGATGATCAGAAGCACAGTTGAACTGTAAAACCCAAATTCTTTTACAAAACACAATTAAAAGGAAATTTGAATAGAACCTATGAATCGGCAGATGAATGATGAACCCACCAAAGCACGAACAAAGTAACAGTTATAAGAAAAAAGAAAAACGACTACTTACGACTCTCTGGAGGTGGGCCAAAGAAGTAAAAACCAACAAAAGAGTAGAGTCCTAGAGCGAGCTCTGTGAAGGACCAAAAGCGACAAGTAGTGCTATATAGCGCCACTATTAGCGGCGCCCGAATTTCGCCCGGATTGCTACCCTAGGAGAAAAGTATCACAACCAATTCAACTGACCATTAATTGTTGAGCTAAGAACTCAAAAACTTAAGTATGGATTGATGGGCTTCTCTCAACTGGTGTCAATGAATCAGCTTTTCTGAACTTGGAGGGAATCTTTCCCACTCTTTCCAGATAATTGTACCGATGAAAGATGAAATTGTGACTTTTTTCTTGTGGTCTTTGGTATTCTTAACCCAACTAGTATTTTAAATTTTGTGTTTCCATAGGCTTATATATTTGAAAGATATTTGTATTTTTTATATATGATTGAACTCCTTATGGATGAAGGTTATTCAACTGGCTAGCTCCACTTGTCCCTTCTTGGAACAATGCTTAGAATTGAGGTTGATTTTGATAGTTAACATTGCAAACTTGTTTTAGCATGCATGCTGGCGGATCTTGTCATTTTCTTGTGACATATATCTTCTTAGAGGCTTAGAGCTAACATATTCATCATATCATTAGGCTCAAAAGATACAATTTTCAAAGTATGATCATCCTGTAGTGATGACCGTTGAAGCGCAGGTAATGAAATCCAATACAAAGGCTTTTAGTTCCTGCATTTTGTTTATGATCTGATCTCTCTCTCTCTCTCTCTCTCTCTCTCTCTCTCTTATAAGGCCAAGTATGTTGGACATATCAAAGGTGGATTGAGTAAGAACTTGTTCCTAAAGGTATCATTTTCAAATAATTTGGAATGCCATAATAGTACCTCCATTTTCAATCTAATGCATTGATCTTTTTTTTTTGACATTCAGGATAAGAAGCATAGGTATTACATCGTTTCGGCCTTGGCTGATACCAAAGTGGATTTGAAAGGTTAGTTTGTTCTCCAATGTCTGACCCCATTAGCTTGCTTTCTTATCCCCTTTTTTGGATCCTGTTTTCTTACTCCCTTTGTTCTGTTACAAGTGTACACATACTAATATAAGTGTTTGACCGCTGATCAAAATAAAAAATACCAACCATCATGATGATATGGTTGGTGTTACAAAATAAAATTTGGATTTCTGATCAAGTAAAAAATCTTTTGGACTAAAATAACTAGCACAAGTTCTTTGTAGTAATACCACAGAGGCAACCAGGTGACTCTAGATTTGACATTTTTGAACATGGAAACTTTGCAACTAGTACGATGCATTCTAAAATAGATATCGTTGCAGTTTCCAGTGCCATGCTAGTTTGCTGGACGGTATCTGGCACTATATTTCAAGTTCTGATTGGCCATATCTTTTTAGTATTCTGCATGTTTATAACACTCAATTTTGGCTTGGAAGCTGAGCAGTTCTATCTATAAGGCTTGGCCTTGGAAAAGGAGGGTTGAGAATGGCACCTGAAGAAGCAGTTGCAGATATACTTCAGGTCTGTATGTGCATTTTAGATTGTTTTTCTTTCTCATTATAGACGATTCTGGCATTGTTTTCCTTTAGGTGGTCTTTGGTTATGTTACATTATCTGCATTTTGTAAGAGTGGTCACTTGTTTTGCATAGATTGATTACTTACCATAGTTCTATCTTGGTATTTTTCACTGATTAGCTATTGTGGCTATTATACTTTTCCAGGTGCCTTTAGGTTGTGTTACTCCATTTGCACTGCTGAATGAATTGGCTCGGTATCTTCACTGCTTTCTTTTACTCTGTTAATAGGAACACATATATGAGCTTATCCATTTTTTATTGTTGTTATGTTTATAAAAATTCTCTTATCATGATAATTTTGTTTGTGAAGGCATGTTTCGTTGTTGTTAGATCAGGGTTTCAAAACTCACGAGTGCTGCTTCTTCCACCCACTGTCCAATGATGTGTCAATCTGTAAGTGTTAAGGATTCTGTGCATGCATTACATCTGCTTACCTTTTGACTTTCGTTATCCACGTGCACTATATGTTTGACACTGCCTCCTATTAGTTACCAAGTGAAATCCAACTATATGTAATGGGGAAATTCACTAAGGCTGTGCTTGGTACATGGAACCTGATGGGACAGTACAAGACAAAACTCACTGTCCCATGTTTGATGTGACATGAGACAAGACAAAAAAACTCACCATCCCACGTGTGGTGCGACGTGGGACACGGACTGGATAGGTCAAGGTGGGAAAAGAAAGGCTTTTTTCATGGGACAAGAATGAGACATATAAATTAAAGAACTACTACACTACCCTAATTTGATGTAACTCTAAGATGGTAGTTGTTTTAATATGATACAACTGCAATAGGACAAGGTTGAATAAGAATATCTGACAGATTTCTCTGATTATGTGAAACAATCTCTTCAAAGATCCTAGTCTTTCTTTGGTGTGAAGCTCTAGAAACCTAGTTCCTCAGGCTATTTGTGGTTCTGATGCTCAAAAGATCTTAGCGTTTTGTTGGTGTTGGATATTGTGTGTTTGTGGTTGGATGGAATGGAATGACAAAGGGGAATGGAGTGGACAAAGTACTAGAATGGGTCATCATATTCCATTAGGATGTGGGGTTGACTAGAAGGAAATAGAGTCATTTAAGTATTTTGTTTGGTATACATGAATTCTACGTGAACGGAATGAAATTGGTAAATAATGGGCAGAGATCGATAGGCCCAACTAATACAGAATAAAATGAACTAAGTGAATAGAGTGGTATGAAGAAACATTCCCAACTATGACCAACAACTAGAGGGGAAGCTGGGTGTTAAAGGCTAAAGAACCAAAGTTAGTAGAATGATGTTCTGGGTCTCAAGGCAAAGACTTTAGAAAGATATCACCAAATCTTGAATCACATCTGTGCCATTTACAATAAGCCAGATGGTATTAATTTGGGCATATAAATTTGAAAATAATGGGTTCTTTTGGAAACAATTCCAATTTCAAAACATTTTATAGAGCTCACCCTGTTTTTAGAACTTTTCTGAAAAATCACCCACTTCAGTAAAATTACTACCAGTAGTAGCTATTTACCAGAATAACCGATTTTGATATTTTGGTAAAACATATACTCACTTATCATGGATTCTTATACAACCACCAAGTAATAATAAGTTCTGGTGGTCAAAACTAATAAGCTGAAAAAAGTTGCTCGTTACAGAAGTGCTTTCCGAATTTTCTAAAAACTTCAATGCTTAGTTCTTGTGCTTGTATCACTTCACTCTCTAATCACTTCTGAATGAATTTGAGCTCTTTCTTGCCTCTTACGTCACACACCCACTTCACCATTCCTTGTTGATTGGCTTTAGATTTTTCTGACAAGACTTCTTTCATTCTTTGGGTTACTGTTATATATTTAGTATGAGGTAGTATGCTTTAACTCACTCGCTATTGAGATAGTAGGCTGCCTAAAGTCAAGTTCATGGAATACATATTTATACAAAGTGCAGATATTTGAGACCCTTTGATGTACAAACATTGACCGTTCTTAAACTCTAGCCATCTTAATTGTTCTTTGTCAATGTTTGTGGTTCCAGCTCTTCGCATACAGGATCTTGACATGTTTCTCAAGTCAGTAGGAAGAACAGTTGCTTATGTTGATCTAGAGGTAACAAAAGAGATTATTAGCTTATGAATGTAGTCCTTTTTTCTCCCTTCATGTTTCTGAATAGTTTCTCTAGGCTAATCCACCTGTAGGGAAGGATCAACCTCCGGATTTAGCTGCTCTCGTTCCATCTGACACCTTGAGCATAGCAGATGTTGTGGAGAAAACAGCTTCTTTGCAGGTTGATAGTGGTGTAAACAGCAAGCCAGCTTCTGTTACAGGTATGATTAGTTGTATTACAGTTACAATTCTCATATGTGACTCTTCACTGATCAGTTATTCATTCCATTTTGATTGATCTAAAAAAAATGCAGTGCATGCACTATACAGTTCATTATTATGGTGTTACTTTGTTTGTATCGATCCTGGATTTGAATGATTATTCAGGGCCTCAGGGGAGACATGACGTGTTCTAATCCCCGATCTCCCATGAGATTCCCAAACACAAATATACTAATCTGAGTATTCAAATGTTTCATGCCAGTTTTCTCATAGAAAGCAACATTTCCATGTCTCCTGGCAAAAAGGTTTTTGTCATCACCACTGATATAGACTTCTGGTACTGCTGACCTGCAAATCAGGTACAACCGTAATCGAGGAAATCATTAAGTTAGATATTTGGTCGTGGTTGAGATATATGGTGGATTGGTGGTAGCGGTTGATCGGGAGATGACTTTTATGTTTGGAAAGATTAGGGTCCGGACAACTTTCGAGATGGTGTTATTTAGAGTGTCACTAGTTGGGTCATGAATACAAAGTTGGCAAGGTATCATGATGCATGTTTCTCTTAAGATTGAAGCCACATTAGTGTTCCGTAGACGCATGGCACCTACTGGGGTACCAACAACGTATCCTCCACCAAGGCAACATGAACTCTCTAGGAAATATAAGATAATAAGAGTTCTTCATAATATTTTAGGATTCTCTTGTATCTAGTAAGTTCCTCTAGAGCATTCTTGTTCTAAAATTATTTGTAGAAGTCAGGTTTTTTTGTAGAAGAATGTAGACAGCCACTAAAATTATTTGGCCAGAGAGTTCTTGTTCTAGGATGTGTGTAAGGTGGATACCCTCCATATGTGATCAATCCACGAAATGCAAGAAAAATATCAAGTAATATTCAATTTCTTCATATAGTATCCTTTCAGAGTTTATGTATTTGTTTTCCATCCTAGTATCATTTTAGTACTTTTGAGGTGCTTGAGTACTTAAGGCCGCCTAGGTCGTTAAGGCATAACCAGTAACCCCATGACAAGTGGTGTCACAGCAAAGGGCACTCGTATGAGCTTTGGCTGATGGAAGGAACGGTAATAACAACACAAAGGCTTTTGAAACAAACCAAGAACAATCCATTTGTACCGTGGTTCAAGCCAAATTTTGTGGCTGCATTAATGGCATGGTCATTAAGGTGGAGACCGCTCTGTGGCATCAGAGGATCGCTCGAAAACATCAAGTCCGGTGCATGGAACTTAGTGGCAAGAGGAGTAGTATCTCAGTTGGATCACCAAAAGTTAACATTTCATATCTTTGTTACATTTGATGACTATCAAGTAGTCTTTAAGAGGGAATTATTTGGCAAACAAAAGCAGGCCTTGCTATGTATGTGAAATCCATATGCATCATTTGTGAAGGATCATTACTTCACTCTAATGGTATGCACGGCATGAGGTAGGGATGTGCACTGTACGGTTTCGATCAGTTTATAGTGTAAAATGTCAGCCTAACAGAGAATCCATTTGGTTATTTGTCGAAATTGAAGCGGCCAGTTTACTAGGCTTTGCTTGTCCAGCCAAACCGACCACAAAAGTGGTTTTGTTTGGCCAATTTGAGCTAAAAATGGAAATGAGTCTTTTTATATAGAAACACACATTTAATTACTTATTGTTGGTATACAAAACATGCAACTAGAAGAAAATAAAAGAGGCAAGGAAACCCCTCGAAGAAAAGCAGATTTGAATCCTTAGACTACATATAAACATCTATTGGTAATTTCAATTTTCATCATAGTATCAATATATATGATTCAGTGCAGCCGAAATGGTTGGTTTTTTGATTCAAAACAGGTGGTCAAACCGAATCTTTGGGTTTAAAATATTCCAGACCAGCTAACCGAAGAAAGAGTTCACAAACTGGCCAGACAGCCCAGACCAGCCGAAATGCTCTGATTTGGCTGGTTTACTAGGATTGGGCCAAACCATGCACACCCTTTAAATTGAGTTACACAATGACATAAGTTTGACCACCAATCATCCAACAAGGAAGGCACTATAAATTCTCTAGGAAATACTAGAGTTCTGTATAATAATCTTGGATTCTCTAGCATCTTTTAGGTTGCTCTACAATGCCCTTAACATCAGATGGAGTCCTAAATATCTTGTTTAAGAACCTAGAAAGCCCCTAGAATTATCTTGCATTTAGAGAGTTTTTGTTCATGGAGGTCGAGACCCCTTTAAATAGGTGGGACCTTCCTCATTTGTAATTAGTCCAAGAAACTTTTAAGTACTAACCAGGCCTCTTTACAAACACTCTCTACAAATCCTTTCAGAATTCTTGTGTTTGTTGCTCTATTCAAGTTCCCTCTTGAGCATTTTCAGCATTAAACTACTAAAGCTGCACAGGTTGTTTTAGGTATAAAAAATAACCTCTTGACAAAACTTTAGGTGATAGAGTTGATAATGGAGGGAGGTTGGTGGAATCATGGGCATTGTGGGGTATAATGATGGGACATAGTGTTTTCCATTAATTAAATTTTATTGGAGTAGGGTTATTTGATGTGATGAATCAAATTCTGGAGAACTTATATGAATATGAAGCAAGTGAAATAGAAAAATGATAGTGATTCTCTGTAGAACTCAACAAGCCCAACGATTGTATACTTATTTCTTCTGAATAACTTTCTTATTTGTAAATTCTAGTAGTAGAAATCCAGGCCCTCTTTCTGCTGATGCTATTGAATGCAGTGGAATTGAAAAATGATGCTTCTTGTTATATACTAATGCAGTTGACATATTGGGAATTTTTGGATTTTGCTAACCTGTAGCTATTCTCTCACTATTGTTAGCCAAAGCATCAAAGCTTTCCAATGGTCCACAGAAGGAGAAATTGGCCAACACTGCAAAATCTTCAAACTCTTTTGCTGATCCTGAGAAGCTTATTGAAGAAATATTAGAGAAAACATCAGCCATCGTTCTCTCAGAGGTGAGTTGGATGTACTATCACTCCTTGATCTAAATCTGTTTTGGGCTTAAGCTTGACATCTGAAATATGCAGATCAAAGAGGAAAACATTAAGCAGCATGGGGAACAGCTTGGTGCTGTGGTATCGAGCAGTATAAGGAAAAATCTTAGCTTGGAGTTGAAAAGCCTAGCTGTGAGTATTTATTCTCTACTTGCACTTTGTGTCTATAGTAGCAACTTATTTTCACGAGTATAGAGACACACATATGAACATTACATTACATGCATGCATACGTATACATTCTAATGCTCTAACCGAGAGTTATCAGTATTTATCAAATCTTTTCCTATCTAATAGGACACTATTGATCCAATGATAAAAGTATATTAGGACAGATTTGTATGTATGCATGTATAGGTAAAAGATCATGTGAGCAGTTGAGTTTAATATGAGAAGTGGATTTGAACCCTTGATCACATTTAATCTCAAGCCTACCCATAAATCACACTTGATACGAGGACTGATCTGGTGCACCTCGGTGCATCTTATTTAAATGTATCTCATCCTAATGTGCATCCAACGTTTGATAACTATTTCTCACCTTCTCACTAGAACCCAACCTTGTATGTATATAGGCATTATATATTATATCTTTGTATGCATATATATATACACAAATGTGTGTGTAAGTTCAATCAAAACATATCTAGGATGAAGTCTGATTTCATTTAAAAAATAAGAGGTGGATGGTGCACATCTTAAAATTTTAGAGGACGGTAAGAGGTTTTCAGACCTTTTCTTAAAACTAACACAAACAGTCTTAAGTCTGCAAACCTCTTAATTTTCAGACTTGTGAGGTTTTAACTTTTAAGAGGTATTTTTTTTTAAAAACAAATAGCCCCTTACTGAATCTTCTTGGCTTGGTTATACATGAACATTAATCTGCCATCTGCTACATAAACTTGTTGATTAATTCTAGGCTTAATTTTTCCTTTGAATCATGGTTTGTTTGAATGATCATCAAATTTAATTGTATCACTAATGCGGTATGCCAATCTTTCTCAGACAATGTTTAAAAATACGGCGTACACAGAAGGGTTTGGTGCTGGTACTCGATGCCCAGCAAAGCGTTTATAACCGCAGCATCTTTTGGATGAATTTACATGCAGCAAGTGAATGGATAAACATCATTTGTTTGCTATGAGAGTGTAATATTTGTTGCTTTCCGTGAAATCTTTGATGGATGGTAATTTAAACACATGTTAAATTTTAGATTCTACACCAGGAACCCTTGTTATTTCAAATACTTGTTATTGAAATGTACGTATGGGGGGATGAAAAGGGTAATTTATTTGCTGGTCCTTCCCCAATGGTAAAGATTGGATTTTTACATCTTTTCTTTCTAAATGTACTAGTTAGAGATAGGACGAACCCAGTAAAAATTTCAAACGGTGGCATCATATGCTATAGACAAAAAAATAATTATAAAAAACACGGTTTTTATCGATGTGTCGTCGTTTTTTTACGGATGTTCAATATTTTTGACCTAATTCTACTATTCAAAAGAAATTTTAAAGCTTTCTGCTTGATTTTTAGGGATTTTTAAGTTTTTTTTTTGGTTGATTACAAGGTATAGTTGCACCTTTTTGGGTTTTTGAATATCATAAGGTGACACCTTTTAAAACGATACAATTGCATCTTCCATAAATGTAAAACTTTTAACCCTTTAACGGAGAAATAACATGGTGGTATGTGCCATCGTATGCCTCTGTCCATGGTTAGAGATAACAAAATTGGCCTGGTTTGACGTGGCAGTAGGGCCTTGGCTGGGATGGGACTGGTTATGGTTCGACGGTCTTAGGGATCGGCTATAGGGCAGGGGCTAGTTATGTTTAGGCTCAATTTAAAAAGAATAAAATTACAAGTTTTTTTACAAAGTTTTACAAGATTTAAAATATATATCGACACAAAGATTCATAAATGGTATTATAAAGCCATGTATTACATGTTTTGTGTACAAAAATTAATTCTTTTTAAAAGTGGGTCATGCATGATACAACAACCTAGACTTAGATTGGTTCTAGGATTTTTGATCGGGACTAAAATCACCCTACCCGATTTTAGAGGCACCAATTCATGATTGATTTGGGACTTCCTTTTGCCATCGCTAGTGGTGGTAGAGGTGGTTGTCCATACAACAGGAGGGACGGAAAGCTTGCTTTTGATTTTTTTAATATACTATAGAGAGAGGTAAAAAGCCTTGATTATCTTCATGTATGGGCTAAATTTCTCGGTTTAACGGAATTTATTTGATAATTTTGATTTGAGAGACCTTTTTGGCTTTGAAATACTAAATATGTGGATGAGTGTTATAATTATTGAATTTTAAGGACCAACACTAAAAAGCAAGGGACCAACAGCGTAATTCGCTCTATTTAAACATGCTTGGTCATCATATCGTTCAATACACTTAGAGTAAATTGTCAAATAAGTTCCGTTAAACCGAGGCATTTAACTAGCCAAACCTTTCATGATATGTTTGGTCGTATTCTAATTTTTGATTTCTCTCCAATAGTGTGGTTTTAACGTTAGATATGTTCTTCACCTAGCCAAACCTTTCAGGATATGGTTTGGTCGTATTCTAACATTTGTTTTTTTGCATGCTTTTAGCGAGTGAGCGTAATACATATATAGACTAGAGGCGGTATATGAGTGCCTAGAGATTGAATATGGGGTCAACCAAGAAGTTTGTGAACCGGAATGTGATGATGATGTGTAGCTTGTGTTAACTTTGTTTAAGATAGTTCGCATGGCTTGAAGTGTTATTGTCGAGTCCTGTCTAGTACTTTTACATTAGAGTTGGTAAAAAATGCATGTTGAAGGATGGATTATTGTCAATGATGAACTTTTTAATTAAGACATGTTATATTACTGTCATGAACTACTTGATGTCCAACTTTTGCATATTACTATAATTAATATCCTAATCTTAATTCAAATTTATGAGCTTGTGTTTCATTGGGTTTCAAGAACATCTCTGTTTTATGTAGATTGCCAACATACATTCAACGATATTTTTCTCTTACAAGTTGGGAATGCAAATATACAAGTGTAGTAACAAGTTGGGAATGCAGATATGCAAGATATGCAAGTATACTCCATTGTTGCTTTTTATTCAATTAGAACACCTTTAATTCTTCTTCTCTATCTCATTGTTTCTGCTTGGTTGCTCAATTTATGGCTAATTGGTATACCTTGTCTTATCGATCTCAAAAGGTTTTGTAACTAGATCTTCTGGCTAATCGTTTTAACGAGTTTTCAATCTATGATAAAATTTACATCGTGCTATATTACATTGGCACTATTACATGGGTACACAACTAATATATATATATATATATATATATATATCTATAAATTGACTATTATTTTCAATTGTCTCTTCTACCCTTATTGCTTAACTTTTTAAATAAATATGAGATATAAAAATAATTATTTTACATCCGGTCGCATTGCCTGAATAGAAAGCTAGTTAACAGTAAAACTAAAACAAAATCAAACTTATAAATAGGGATGTAAACAAGTCAAACCAAGCTCGAGCTTAGTTTAAGTTTATAAAGATGGTCTCGGCTCGAGCTCTACTCGTTTACCTATAAATCAGTACATAATATGTTTTTTTATTATATATATATATAGAGAGAGGAAAGTTCAAATGTGAACCACTTTTTGGTTGTGAACATGAGTACAGTCGAGAGTGCGACACGTGACGGCTTTGAGTGTGGTCCCCCCCCCCTTTGATTCAATGCCCACCCTTGAATCGCGCCTAGTCATCCGCCGTGGACCTGACGTGGCGCCTAGTAATCCGCCACGTGTCACGCTCTCGGCTGTCCTCACGTTCACAACAAAAAAGTGGTTCACATTTG
>LUCG01239040.1:0-11060 GCA_001633085.1 Carthamus tinctorius
TACGGGATTAAAACTAGTATATATATATATATATATATATAGAGAGAGAGAGAGAAGGGGGGCAGGATCAAACCAGGTACAGTAAGTATTTAAAAGAACACGTCAATTAAATAAAACATATATGATTTCATGTATAAAATTGTATATTTTATATATAATATAGTGTAATATATAAAATATAAATTAATTAATTTAACNAATAATAAAAGAGTAAATTGTAATTTTGGTCCTTGTCGTTTGTTTTTGGTAAAAATGCCAATATGCCTTCATGTACAAGTTACATGGGGCTACTTAACAGAGACACCTAGTTACTCTTTTAGGGACTAAAACCGAGCATTTTTACATACCATATGATTTTTCTTTTGTGCAATAAAATTTTATGAGGACCAAAAGTGAGAAAAACAACAAACGGTGGAGACCAAAATTGCAATTTACTCTATAATATTCAATATTTTTTAAGTTTAGGATGAAAAATCATTTAAAAAATTATTGTGGTTAATCTTTTACAATCATTAATATTTTTTTATAAAGTAAGTAGAATCAAACACAAAGTCTAAAGTGGTTGGTTGAATCGGAGATCAAATTTTAAAGGCGTCTATTGTGGTTATTCATGATTCGACCCAACTATTGCATACTAATTTAGTCAACATATTAATATTGAATTTGGACTTTTTCTTGGAATTTATTACTTAAAAATATATTATATACGGTTCAAAAGGAACGAGTTGTGAACATTATTGTTTGTCTATTCTTTAGAAAAACCATAATAAATATATTAGTCGATAAGTTAGCTTTTGACTAATAAGCTAGTTAGTAGTTGATAAGCTAGTTTATGAATAAATTATGTTCGGCAAAAACTAGCTTATGAATATGTAAAATGACCAAAAAAGGTATCTTGGGGTATAATAATTAATATTTTTTTTGAACGGCAAGTTAACACACCCACGCTCCAGCGGTGTCGAGCCTTCAATTGGGCAATCCCACTAATCCGCTGTGACTCGGCTCAACCAATGGCTGAACCTGACCGGCAGGGAAGTGGATCCCATAGACTGGATCCTCCCATACCGGCCCCGAACCCGACCCAAAGGATCAGATCCAAAGTCTGGATATCTCATAAATGTCACCCGTGTAATAAACGTATAATTGGAAAAAACTACAAAAAGCTTCTGAAACACTACTCTAACTAACGTTTCAATAAGTTAACTTATGATCATGTTTGGATGGACTAGCTTATTAGTTAGCTTATTTTTATCAAACACAACTTAATTATAATTATTTAAATAACACCGTCTTTTAATATATATATATATATATATAGATATCGAATTAGGTTCATATATATATAGAACAACTCCTAAACTTGTATATCACAAGTGAATTTTAAATTGTTTAACCCATCTGCAACTCATATTCAGTAAAATACAACTTTAATTGATGTATTTTCGCTTAAATAAGCTAAAATTATTAAGGTGTAATTGCATAGCATACATAAAATATATAAATTTATATTGTTTCTATCTTATAATAAATACGACATAACAAGAAATATAAGATAGTAGGACCGATCCTTAATTAAATAATTAACATTCTTTTATTTTTTATAAAAAAAATTATTATAATGATATGTTTTAATTTTCTCTTGAAAGTGAAAGAATTGTCATCAAGTCTCAATTTGTAACTTAAAAGTAGGAAATTGAAATGGGGACAAAGAAAAAATGCAATTTGACTCAAAAAAAGAATATATGCTACACACACAACCAAACCCATCTGTAAGTTATATTTATAATAGTATATTTTTGTGTTTTAAACTCAATTATCATTTTTAAATGATATATGTTGATTTTATATATCAAATTTAAAATAACTTTGTATATTTTCAATATTTATTCAGGTTTTGATGATTTTTTTATAATAAGAATTCATACAAATTTTAATAATATGATAACTAAGAAAAACTAGGGGTGTTAAAAAAATCGAAAAATTGAACCGAACCGTAGAAACCGAGAAAACCGATACGTGAGCAACCCGTGACTCGAAAACCCAAAAAATAAGGGTACCCATCGAGTCATGGGTCGGGTTCGGTTCTCTAAATTTACTACCCGCGGATACCCACCACGTCCCGTATATATTTAGTTTATTAAGAAAAACATATTTATTAATACTTCATAATAAAAAAAATTACTAATCTTAGGAAAATATCCATCACATGACGTGTTCTCTTCGTTGACCCCCCCCCCGGGCCATTTGTTTGTCGGTCAGATTCGGTCTAGATCGTTTTTGCACACTCGTATCGAAGACAATCCTCCATACTCTTATTTTCATTTTCTAGTATTTTTTAATGTTAATTGTTTTAATTTGTCTCTAAATCGTGTTCTAGTATATACTTTGTGTACATCAAAATACGACAAAATGCGAGTAATCGTGAACCGAACCATGGGTACCCGCTCCTTTCGGTTCAGTTTCGTGTGGATACCACGCCTCCATGCAATTCGGTCTCGAATAGTAAAATTAGGTACCCAGGTACATATAGTTCTCAAAATTTTCACTACACGTCCGGTCCCACCGTGTGAACATCCCTAAGAAAAACTATAGTTTTTCATAACCATGTGAATGATCTAATTAAGTGAAAAAATATTTTGTATTCATACACTCAATTTTAACATACATAAGAAAGTTGTATACTAAACTATTGAGGCGTAGGGATTCTTTACTAAACATTTATCAGATATAAGCGTTTAGCAGTGTCACCTTCACTTATTGGATAACGATGGTAAGTATCGAGATTCTTACTTGATAAGAGGATGGTAAGAACTGAGTATCTTAATCAGTAAGTGAGAGAAAAGACTTTTACTCGGTAAATATTTGCCAAGAAAAAACGCTTACCGACAAAAAAATTTACTGACCAAGAATATTACCAATAAGATAAAAGAATATGGTGACTGTTAGCCGTAAACACCTATCCAATAAAAATTTGATAATTTTTCGCTTAATATCACCAAATTAAAATTCAACAATACGATGACAAACAAATGTCACATCATTATTTTTCTATCATCCTCTTATTGCCAATGATAAAAAGACTAATACTTCTTATTAAATATGAAGCAAGATTGATTTGGATAAATTAGTTTTTATTTTAAATAAATTAAATATTTTATATTTAACTATACATAAAATATAGATTAACATATCTTTATCATGGTGTCATGATCATGTTCTAATTGACCAACTATGTCAAATGGGAATCAGAACATTTTGTCATTTGTAACCTAGCTTTCATGTTCATTTCAACTTTAAATTAATTAATCTTGGCCTACATCATAATGGATTAATCTTTCATTGTCCTAGGAATCAATTCACTAACAAAAACAATGGAATAGCATTAGAGATGAATTAATTTCATTTTGAGGTTGTACTTTATGCATAAATAATGATACAACTAAAATATATCGGAAAGATGATTCTTTTTCATGGCTTGAAAGCCTTATATCTGGGAAAAGGGTATGTGTCATCTTCGGAAAAGCCCTCTCCTTACAAGTCTTAATCAAGGAACGGCAATGCTATGCTTGGCAAACCAGCTGGTAAGCTAGCTACTAGTTGTTGTCTAATAGGTTATTTTTTACTTTGTTAACTGTAAGCGTTCGGACCAACTTACACACACCTCAACTAATTTCATGGATCCCTAGAAACAACCAAGAAAATCTTGAATGGCTTCCCAGGGGCTCTAACCTTTGGGAAGGAGTCGAAAACGTTCAGGCCTTATTGATAGTGAGCTAATCCCACAGAAGTTGTCTAATATAGTTGTTAGCTTATAAGTTCACTACTAAACAAGTCATGCTTCATAAAAACTAGCTGATAAACTGGATGACAAATGTAAATGGTATACTCGACAAAAAGTAGAAAACGCACTGAAACCTGTTGAAACACTATTGAGTAACTTTTTAAAAAGACAGTTTGCAGCTGCCTTTTTAATAAGACGGCCTATTCCAACCAAACAGTGGCCTAAATTACACGTCCCAAAGGGTATATAGGTAGGTGGCGTCTAGAGTCGACATTCTACGAATCGAGAAAACTATCTCACCAAATAAAAGTAGATAACAATTTTGGGTCCAGAAGTTTTGTCCTTAAGATTGCATGTGAACATATAGCCAATTGATGGCAGCCAAACCATATGGTCACAAACCACAAAGCACCAATTTCTTGGGTGGACTTTGCAGAAGTGGTCCATATCCATCACTTGCACTCAAGCTCCATAGAATCCAAGCTCAAGCACATGGTTTCAATCCAAAAATGTAAGCCAAAGGTAGCTAACAAAAGGTGTGATCACTTCTAATAAGACAACTATGAAACATGAATCCAAAAGATATTTAAAGAAAAATCGTGGACCCGGGTTTTTCGTAGGCAACACATTAAATTGAAACAGAACAACGGTGATAACTGAATTAGACAAGGACGGAAAAAGAGGGGGGGTTTGAGACACAAGACGCCACACCCAGAACGTATTCGTGACCACAGAGCGCGTTTGTGCATAAAATATCTAGAACCGACAGATGATAAATCATATCTTCATATGTGCATTTTCAAGAATCCTTTCAAGAACCACAAATGCTTAACAGTTAATAGTTAGTTAGTTAGCCAACAAATAATTTGTCAAACATAGCCATAAATGATATCATATAACCACAAAGGTTGTGCTTAGTGATTGAGACCCAGTACAATGTGGAATGTTCCATCTACTCATAGTTCATAGTTCAATTTCAGGCATACACAACAATTGTGACCACTAAGTTTAAATAGAACCGATTTCTTGCTACCCAATTTGTTCAGATTAAACATAGCCTAAGACACCCTTCCCAAAAACAAGTTTGAATCATTGGCAGTTTACAACAAGTTCAAAACCAAGAATTAATCCTTCAAAGAGACACCAAGAGAATTCATAGCTTTTCTTTACTCATTAAAGATAAGAAACAATTGTATATTAGGTTAAAAAGAGTTTATGCCACCAACAAAGCCTAAGTGAAGTTAGACACTTTGTGAATCTTTCAACAAACTGTACACCATAACAAAGAAACAACAAAACACAACTCCAAAACCCCATAACAAGATCAACAAATCAACACCAACAACAGATTGCAAACAAACCCAACTTCTTTTCACTGATTAATAACTGGTACTTCAAGATCCTTAAGAAGTCCAACCACTTGTTGCATACTCGGGCGTTTGGCCGGGAGATCGGCCGTGCACAAATACCCGATCTTCAATGCCTCCACCATCTGAGCCTCGGCCCCCGTGCCACGGATCTTGGAGTCTATGGTCCACGAACCACGGTTCTTTCTCACCAAACCCCGCACCCAACTCACCAAGTTGGCTTCTTTCGAGTTATTCTCATCTGGGTACTCGTCTTCAATGGGCTTTTTTCCCGTTATCAGCTCGAGAAGAACCACCCCGAATCCATAGACGTCTGATTTCGGAGTGATCACGTACGGCGAGGAGCTTCCATCTTGATTTAGGAACTCCGGCGGGATGTACCCGGGGGACCCGCGAGCGATCTCGTCCTCGAGCCCGTTACCGAAGATCTTCGAGAGCCCGAAGTCGGATAGCCTCGGTTCGAGGCCGTAATCGAGGTAGACGCTGCTCGCCTTCACGTCTCGGTGGATGATGGGCGGCGAGCACCCGTGGTGGAGGAACGCCAGGGCACGAGCCGTGCCGAGCGCGATCTTGTGCCGGAACCGCCACGTGGTCAACAGACCGCCGGACCCCACGTCTTGAATCCCGTTAGCACCGTTACCGGTGCTTTCGTCGGCCTCCCATGTGTCGGCGCTCCAATCTTCCGTGGTTTGAACTCCGAGAGGGAGATCGTGAAGCAAATTATGGAGATTTCCGTTCTCCATGTAATCATAAATCGCGATTCTTTGTTCGCCAGCCAAGCAGTATCCGGTCAAAGGAACAAGATTTGGGTGTTTTATTCTTCCAAGATACTCGAGCTCTCTCGCGGCTTCGTGGTCGGTCATGGTGGATCCGTGGACCAAAACCTTAACAGCCACGTGGATCCCGCCGGGCAAGAACCCACGGTAAACGGGCCCAAACCGCCCTTCAGCCAAAAGGGTACCTCGATCGAAATTCGAAGTGGCGGAAAGGAGATCGGAGAACGTAAAATCGAGCAACGGCTTCTCAAAGATCACCACACGCACGGAAGTCGCAAGCTTTACATCGGCCACCCATGTGGTGGAATCAGTTTGGAACGAAAACGGACCCGAGATCACCTGCTCCTCTTTGCATGAATCTTGTTTCACGGCCCACATTTGTGTTTTCCTTCGACAACCAAACGCGCAAAACAGCAATGCTGCGAGTAAAAAGACTATCGAGCAGGTTAAAGCCAAAGCGAGCATGAGTCCCCTACGGGTACGAGTTTTTTTCTTGAAAAGGGTCGGATTTGCAGCGATCGGACAGCTATTCGACGAACCAACGAAAGCGGATTGGAGGGTTTCGGGGGAAAAGGCCGAGTCACAAAGGGTTAGATTGTTGTAAGAGAAGTTGAATCTTTCCATCCATGGAAGCTTTTTCAAGAGAGATATGGGTATCAGTCCACTTAAGTTATTGAAAGAAAGATCAAGATTTTGCAGGGCTTTCAAACTCAAATGTGGGATTTCACCGCTGAGATGATTACTCGAGAGATCGAGCGTTTTCAGATGAGTTAACGCAGACATTCCCTCACCAATTCGACCGATTAAATTGGTGTTCGACAAGTTTAAGTACTCTAAGTTATAAAGATCACCAATCTTGAAAATCTTTTGGGTGGAAAATCTGTTCTTGGCAAGATTAAGGTGTTTAAGATTATGGGCTTCACTTAAATCACTGAAAAATGGTCCACTAATTTCATTATTAGACAAATCAAGATGAACCAAATGAGACCAATTGAAATTCACCTGAGAAATATGACCATCAAAGTGATTACTACTCAAATCAACCACTTCCAAAGACCCCTTAAAGATTTCCACAACTGAATCTTGAAAAAGATTCTTGGAAATGTTAAGATAAGTTAAAGATTCCAACTTCCAAAAATCAGAACCCTTTCCTCTGATTTCATTTCCAGCAAGATTCAACCTTTTGAGTTTAGGAAATGATGAACCAAACCCATCTGGAAGACCACCATTGAAGCTATTCCAAGAAAAGTCAACAGAAGTCAAAGAATGGCAGCTTATGATACCCAATGGAACAGTGGAATCAAACCCATTTTGGTTCAGATTAAGCACTTGTAAATTGGTAAGAGAGCTAATGGATTCAGGAAGCCCACCAAAGAAATTGTTGAAAGAAAGGTCCAATTTTTCAAGTGAACCAAAGTTACCAATGTTGCTAGGGATACCCATTGAGATTTTGTTGTTTGAAAGATTGAGGGTTTTGAGTGCACCCAAACTCCAAAAATCAGAGGGCAAATCAGTGATTTGATTGTTGCTAAGATCCAAAGATTGAAGCTTTGTGAGTTTGCCAATGGTGTTATCAGGAATGGGCCCAGAAAGACCCAAATTAGAAGCAAGAAAACCTATGACATTTTCTTGATTGGAGTCACAGAAAACAACTTCCCATGAACAAACAGGGCCAGAAAAAGATGAATTTGAATGATTTATTACACCCATCTTTTTAAAGAAATCAGAGGCAAAGAACTCATCTGTATTGGGTATGGGTTGTTCTTGTTGTTGACCAAGATTTGACCTGAAGAACAAAGTTAGAACAACAATTGAACCAAAAAAAGCAAATCCCATGTCGAAAATTTGCTGAAAAGATGAGACAAATTGATAAAGCTCAGAACTTCAACTCTGATATCTGCCCACCAATTCAAGAAACCCCTTTTATGTTTATCATGCAATCTCCTTTTAATGCTTTTATGTCTTCATTTAATCCAAACACCGCCGCCAGCCACCGCCAACCACCGATCTGCCACCCTGATGAATTGGGTATTTTCAAGAAAATGAAGAGGGGTCATCAAAGGAAGAAAACTTTATGGCCATTTTGGGAATTTCATTCAAGAATTTTGGGGTTCAGCTTATTTGCAGGTGGGAGGAGTAAGCCAAGGGAGAAAACAAGTGAATTAAAGGAGATTGTGTTGATATTAGAAAGGCAACAAAAGCATGAGAAAAAGGGTTTGATTTTTGTACATTTCTTTTTTAGGGGGAAAAATCATGGTAAAATATTGGGAAAGAGAAAGTTGACAGAAAAAAGTGGTGAGTGGGGGAAGAGGGTTTGGAGAAATTCATAAATGGGTATGATGTAAATGGGTTTGTGGTCAAATATTTATTGGTGGGTGAAATTATAAGCAACAAGTTTTAATGGAATTCAATGATCCTTGTGGTGTGTATTTTCATCATTTTTACTTGTAAAGTAAAAAAAAGGAATTACATAAGTCCTCCCTAGGGTTTGTAGAAACTTCCATTTTCGTCTTCAATTTCTAAAAGTTATACGTAACGTCGTTCATATTTGTGTTTCTTTATAAAATTTATTCCTGGCCGCAGGCCATTAAAAGCGGCTCTTAAGCGTCCCGTGTGCTCATCAAAAGAGGGTTATTTTAGTCATTTTACGTAATTTATAATATTAATTATTGTCATACAAGTTATTAATACACATGTACAAGTAATTGTAATATACTTATAAGGAAAATATACCTTAAACTAAATCAATGATGCCCTCTGTTTCTTGCAACCCACAACCAACCAAGCCCTACAACATTGTTACTCTCTCGCCTCCAACATCCCTGCTTAATTGCATTCACCGACGAACTCTAGAAATCAACAACCGTCCAGGACTCAATCATTGACCATGCCACATAACGGGCCAAAGCAGTAGGTCGAAGCCGTATCAGATTTGAAGACATATATTATACTATCATCATTGAACAAATGGTGACAAGAAGTCCGCTTGAACAAAGGGTTAGCACCATTTTTTAAGCAACAATTTGAATATGGTTAGGAATTTTCTAGTGACTAGTGTTTAGGGAAACGGATAATCAAAGGTATTCGAAGAGCAAGATGGATTCATTACAACTTCTTTGCCGAAAAAACTGGAAAAAAAAAAGCATTTTAGGATATGAAGATAAATTGATTATGAGTTAGCTCAAATGGTGCAAAAATAAATGTACGCAACTGCTAAGGAAGCTTTATCATTGGAGCTTTTGGTTGCAAATAGACAAATGGGAAGTGAAACCATTGTTGAACATCCATTGTATTACTCTTCTATTTGATTTTAGGGTTTTGAGAAACCATTGTTGAACATTCATTGTTTTTTCTTTTTCTTGATTGTAGGGTTTTGAGGAACTATTGTTAATCTAAGATTTTAATTTATGGTTTTATATAACAATTGTTTGGTAATAATGGTATGATTTTTGTTTGACATTCATCACCTTCATGAATTTGCTTATGTATTTGTTTCTTGATTTTTGTTTTGTATATGATTCTAAATCTAAGTTGAAATTCATTTTTGGATCGCGTTAAGAGAAATCTAGGTAGAATTTGTGTTAAAATCTTTATTTACTTGTGTTCTTGCTTTTAGTTGTATTTGAATCTTGTTAAACGTTGTTGTTGAGGATACGTGGTTGGAGAAGTCACTCCCCATAGAAAATGGTATGAGAAGTTGGATTTTTATTTTATTTCTAATTGAAAATACTTTATATACTTGTACACACATTATATAAAACTTATATAGTATGTTTTTTAAAGATGCAAAATGGTTAAATATCTCTCATGTGACTTGCACGTGAGGCCACTTAATGGATGACCTTAAACCGTCGTCATTGCCAGCAATAAAAATATATAATAAAACGCAAATTTGAGTGGCAAATCTTATAATTTTCAAGTAAAGAACAAAATTCAGTGTTCATAAGGGACAATTTATGTAATTTACTCTTAAATAATTTTACTTTTCTCTCTTTTCCCTATAATAACTAGATTCACATTGATTAGTCATATACTTAATCGTGCTAAAACATCTTTAACAATTATGCTATACTTTTAAATAAAGAACTAAAATTAAAATCTTTACAAAGTCGCGCTAAAATATCTCTAACATATATTATTAAAAATATTTTATATTTAATTAAATATTATTTATATCTCTTAAATGTTTATATGGGTACATTTCATTGGTTAAGCATTAAAATAATCATTTTTTTCTATTTAAAGATTTCTCTAAATTTAAATATTTTTACAATCTCTCTTCTCTATTTTAGCACATAGGATAGCATAGTTGCTTAAGTAACAAACATATATACTAAAATTATTCTTTTTTTCATTTTAGCTTAAGAGTCTCTCCAACAATCACCCTATAATTTTTTCTAAAGTAGAGTATTAAAAGTAAAAATCTCTAAAAAAAATTACATCCAACTTCAACAACTATTCTATATTAAAAGTTCTACCTTTAATTATTTAATTAAAATATTCAGTACATTTAATAAAATATTATTTTTCTCACCTGAATATTTAATTTTAGGGTTAATTTCATATATGCCCTTATTAAGACTCAAAATATCATATTTACCCAACCTAATATACAAATATCATATGTCCTTCTTAACTTATCAAAATATCATATTTACTCAAATAGCTATTTTTATAGATTTAAATCATATTTAAGAGTAAACTACAATTTTGGTCCCTGTGGTTTATCGATTTTTTTGAAAGTGGTACCTAAGGTTTCATAATTCAAAAAAGTGGTCCATGTGGTTTGGATTTTGTTTTGAAAGTAGTCCCTGGCCACTAACGACGTTAAAAAGCTTCATTAGAGGCAGGGGTAATTTCGTGAAAGCATGGGTTATCACTCTTTTTGCAATTTTTTTTTGTTTTTCTGATTTTTGTATAAAAATAATCAAAGTACATGGACCATTGTTAATTAACAATAAAAAAGGATTGTCTTCTCCGGTGACCCTTCAGTCACCTTCTTCGATTTCGTACAAACAGTAAAGACACACACACACACATACACTTTATCTTGTTAAAAATAAGAAAAATGAGCACAACCCACTTTTAATAAACCACCACCATTATCACCACAAGCCCAAACAATATATATATATA
>LUCG01239069.1:0-13627 GCA_001633085.1 Carthamus tinctorius
TGAACAGCTGTTCTGTCCTGTCCTGTTCTACCTTGTCCTGTCCTGTCCTGTCTGCGTACCAAACGCACCGGGGTTAAAGCAAGTAAAGGTCGTTGCTCTAAAGGTAATTTCTTACGGCAACCTCCGATTTCCCTGCCACTAAGAAAAACCCTCTATGTTCGATCTTGATAATATGTCTTAAGAAATACTCTACCAATATTGGTTGTAGGTGGGTTCCACGACGTCATTAGACTTGTATTTCAAGAACCAAATTCTTGGATCTGTTTTGTTCATATATCATTCACTGATTACGGTAGTTCATCTACTACTGTCATTCTAGCTTAATTCATCATCTTTTCGAATTCGTCAAATTGTATTACGACAACGGCGTGGTTCTCAACTTTTAACAGATTGGGGGGTAAATTTCCATGGCTGTTCCTGTGGAAGAAGCAATTGCTGCTCTTTCTACATTCTCACTGGAGGTATGTTTGTTTTTTGCAAGACTGCATTGTAGGTAAAATAGATTGGTTTTGCTTTGTTTTTACCTTTCTACTTTTATCTCGACTTCTGTTCAAATTATTATAGATCTAGACCACCGCAATAGTATCATAATGTATCTGGGTTTGAGCCAACAATCATAATTTTTCTTGAATGTCTGAACAATTTTTGACAAGCTAGAGGTTTGACCTAAAAAGTCAACCTGTCTATCTTTATTTCCATTTTCTTGTTTATATTTGGAGAGGAGTAATGTAGTTCTTATATCAAGCATTTGGTTTTGATTAATATTTTGCCTTGTTCACATTAGAAGGATTACGAATACTTTACAAACTAGAGAAACCTTAGTTAATTCTCTTTACTTTTTTATGTGGAAGCTGATATGAAGGCAATTGGCAGTCAAGTTAGCTTCTCTGTTGTCAACCCATCATTTATCGCACCCTTATTCTAAAAGTCCGAGATAGATTATAGTTACTTGCAAAAAGTTATTCTAAATGTCGGTTATTCTACAAGCATCTATAGAAGCAACATATTAGATTGCCATTGCTTCACGCTGTATAAGTCTTTAGTAGTAAAAGATGCTTTACGAATTACTACCTTGGGCATAATTATGAACCCCATAACCAAAGGATCATTGGCCCAACATTACCTAGGTTAGCGGTAGATGCCAGCTTCTCAAGAGGCAAGGGTTCAATGAATATTTTCCATATATATACTTCAAAAAATCATGGTCGCATATAAATTCAGTTAAAGTTCACTTACATCAACAAAACTTGGTCCTCGTCTAGAATACTACTCATAGATAGTGATAAGATCCACATAGGATGAGTCAAGCTAAATAGAAAAAGGGGAGTAATGGTGTATCGAGCTCGTGAATATGGTTTTATTCATAATGTTACTATTTGTGAATCATGGCTATGGGCATAGTGTTTCTTATTAGCATTTCGCTTGATACAAGTCATCTTCAAATTGCTTAAATAGTGCTAAGAATTGATCTTAGAAATTGAAACTTTTAGAACTTAATTACAACTGTAAGGTGGCATTTGGTTCATAGAATAGAATCTGTTGGGATTGGAATTTGCCAGAAGAATTGAAATCTAAAGGAATTGAAATGAATTTAAGATTTTAATCATAGTCTAGTAAGAAAACGGTGATGACAGTGACAACGGTCATGGCAGTAGTGGTAGTGACGGTGATGATGGTGTTGGCGGTGGTGGTAGCTACTATGCTGTTAAAACCGGTGATATATTGCCAATATATTGGATATTAGACCTACATAAAATATCGATGGTAAATATATGTCGGAATATCGGCGATATTTGCCAATGTTTCAGTGATTTGACAAAAAATAGAGTTCCTTTTTAATAATTACTAGGTTTTTATATATTTACTTGTGTCGTTTTTTAGTGATAGTCAATTAGTCTAAGTTAGGCTTCCATCTCGATCTCTTCTAATTTAGTTGACGCGTTCTTCATAGCATGACTTCTTCTACTCGGCTTCAAAAGCACCTTCTGTTACTCAACACTTACAAGGTTGACTTCTTCTACTCGACTTCAATAGAGACCTTTTAATTTATGCATATGGTATGTTTATCGATGCATACATATATAATGCAAACGTAGGAATGAAATTAATGCAAACGTAGGAATGAAATTAATGCAAACGTAGGAATGAAATTTGGTCAATGGAACTGACCATTCCAATTCCCTCAAATTCCGCTAGATTCCAACGAACCAATGCCACCTAAGTTTGTTTTTGTAAGTACACATATCGTTGTGTTAAATATAAATTCTGTATCGGTTGCAATATTCAGTAATTAGAGTTCATTTCATAGGAGAAGACCAAAAAGCAGGTTCAACAAATTAGTTTTTGGTTTTCCTTTTTGGATAAAATTCTTGACCTTTCCAATTTATTTCTTCTAGTAATAAGCTTGTTATGAGAGATCTTAATGGTCATGTAGGAGGATGTACTAGAGTCTTTTAAATAATTCATGGAGGTTTTAAGTAGGTTTAAGAGTTACATTGGAGAAGAATTTTTTTAAGTTTTGCACTAGCTTATGATTTATTGGCTGTACATGCTTTCTGTAGGAAACATGACTTGCTGCTAACCGTTGGTAGCTAAGAAATCTTGGATAAACTTGGTCCATTCACATCTGCATTAGGCTCCTTTGGTGTGGAGTTGAAGCATTATAGGACTTTAATGGTAGACATCCAAATTAGCACAATGCTTGTTGGATTAGGCATGTTGAACCAAAAGGTGGTTGAATGTAAAAAGAATGTAATTCAAGTATTTTTAATGAGCAGATGGTTGTTAATACGGGGCATTGAGATATCACCAGGGAAACTAATAGGATGTGGGAAGAGATTACAATGTGGAACTAGAGAAATCATATGAGAAGGTTAGTAATCATAGTCTAGAAGCCAACTCTATATTATAGCCCATTTTTTTGTTTGTTTATACTTAATAATTCTTTTATTTATTTCCAGCAACTCTTTTTATTAAAATTATAGCAGCTAAATTCCTTTCTGTTTTTTCTAATTAAAACAGTAAAAACTTTAAAGGCTGTTACATTTATTATTACTGTTGTTGGTATTACTATTATTATTTATATAACTATTTAGTTAACTTTACTTTAAAAGTTAAAGTTTTGGTGTATGTAGATGAATAAATAGCAAAGTTGTTAATCGGATAAGAATTCACTGTTGTGTTTATATTATTCAACATGTAACATTGGCTTTGCTCTCTTTGATAATTGTCTTTTATTGCTGATAAAAGCAAACAAATGTTTTTGTCGTGCATTTGCTTCTCACTACTCTAAGTTTGCTCTATTGGTCTATCGATAACCTTGCATATGGCATGTGTTCTTTGAAACAAGACTAGATGATTTAAAGTTCATTTAATGTAATGGGTGGGTTATGTATATTACCAATAAAATGTAACTTTTTAAATGTAAAATTATCAACAACACGAAGTTTGTTCTATGGAAGCTAGGTGGCAAACTTTTCAAATGTAGCGAGTACCGAGTAGGCTCTGTTTATTGTCCGTATTTATATTTTCAGAGTTGCACATGTCAATCACTCAAACTCCTTTAACTATAGGATGATCAACCGGAGGTACAAGGCCCAGCATTATGGGTTTCATCTGAAAGAGGTGCAACAATTAGTCCAATTGGTATGTGATAACTTCTTTCATTTCTTCCTATGTTCATTGAACTGTGGTTGTTTGTACCAAGTTAATCTATTTTATGTGTTATCTTCTTGCTCATTATAAAATGTGTGAAGCATATTTTTTATCTTATAGCAATATGATGGTATGTGTGTTCTCTTTGACTATATGTACTTGGAACTGAGGCATGTTTTTTTTGGAAGGCCATAATATTAAAACAGGGAAGAACCCTAGGGGAAAAAAACTAAACAAAACGGGCAGTGTATAAAGCAGTGATTTCTTTGGAACTAAAGAACACCATCGAGTATTTCTTTCCCCATTGTGAGCGGCCAACAATCTAGCATCTAACAAATCCCTCAAATTTTTTTCACAGAAAAGACGCCTGTAGAATCGAGATCCCAAATCAGTTATCCGTCCCATTGGGATTAATCGAGAAAGGTTGCAGAAGAGGCAAAAAATCCTCCAACTCTCCACTGGCTCTACCCCTTAGGTTTCTACCCAGCTCCACGGCCAACCTTCTACCCACTTTGGCCCGATTGTGTCACGAAGCTTTGCCTCTTTAACCTTCTCTAAAGCTTACAACCGAGGGAAAGTATCTTTAAGTCTACCTGTCCCCGATCGTTAGGACCTTTACGATTCAATATTTCAGCCGTTTACACATAGATGTTATAGGCAACGCTAACCTTGAGATGTTTAGATATTACTCTATTTATTAGTACTTACTATTGATGCATGAACCATCTTTTAAGGTCTGTAGGGCTCATCTTAGATACGCCTCTATCTCTAAAGCATAGGACAAGCCTCCTGGGGCAATTAGGACCTTTCCTTTGAGTTATGACATGGTTAGATGACTTCACACCATAAGTAGACTCTGATAGAGTTGTTATGGATGACTCTAAATTTTAGCCTTAAAACCTATTGGGTGTGAGTGTGACTGACAGGTGAGTGAGTCTGATGCTCTAATGGGTTGCGAGGTGGTGCAGGATTTTACCCATCTCAATATCTATGCTCCAACTTAAGGAGGGAAAGAAGCTAATTAAGATTATTGTAGAATTAGGATCTTATTAGGGTTTACTAAGGGAAACAGACCTGCGCTAGCCTATGATGTTTTTCAGCAGCAAGCTATGGTTGTTTACACAGACACACAGACACAGACACACACACACACACACACACACACATATATATATATATATANGTACCCTGTATTATTAACAGGACTATAATCATATAAAAGGAAGAAAACTCTTGTATGATCAAAATTTGGAGAATTATGCATGTTGATTTCATTTCCCCCCTTTTTGAGATGCATATTCTTTGCATTTTGCAGTTTGCTATAACGACAAAGTTTCATGTTATAAATTTTTCCTTTGATGATAAATATATAAACTCCATCACTCTTTTTTTGCAGAGTACAGTGATGTTCATGCATATCGGCTATCTTTATCAGAGGACACAAAAGCACTAAATCAACTGGTATCTTGCTCTTCTATCATTTTATTTTATATATTGAAATTCTGGACCTATGTTCAGTAGTACGGTTTGACTGTCTGTACATTTTATGGTTAATACCTATTATAATAATTTTTTTCATATATTGTAGAATACTCTTATACAAGAAGGCAAGGAAATGGTATCAGTACTCTATGCATACAGGAGTTGTGTCAAAGCACTTCCTCAGGTTTGAAGAAGAAACCTTGTAATTTTAATTTATTTTTAATGATGAGATGATGTAATGCAAAAACATCTATTGACGATTTCTAAATCCCTCCAAGTAAGCTTTACGAATGTCTACATCATAGAGAATCACATTTTTCCCAGATTCCCAGCCTAAGGATCTGTTAGTTAGCAGCTTAATGAGCATAGTGCGACATACAACTTATTCAGTCAGCTATACATGATTATTTGGTAGTGACATAATGATATAGAAAATGGCTTATTCACTAAGCTTCTAGGGGGGAACTTTATGCAGAAAGCCAAGTTTTTTCAGACCTGCCCCTCCCAGTTAAAAAACACGCATCTTCCATTTTTGAAAAAACCTCCCGAATCTATATAGATATTAATCCGCACAGGACCTAATGAAAAACCAACCAAACAGCCTCTAAGTTTTTGTTGCTCAGTTTTGAAAATTCGATAACAAATCCTTTTCTTTTCTGAAGGGGTAGGCATCCTGATCTACGTAAAAATTTTACGCAATGTTATATTTTCCCTGAAGTTCCACTATTTAGCAAAGTGGAAGTATGCTAAATTGTCTTCCTTCTTTTAACGTTTCTGATTGGTCCAGTGCTAATAATGTGATTACTCATGCATGCGTGTGTATGAACTTCTAAAGAGTGCGTTCCAAACCGTTACGCGACAAGCCCCACAAAGAAATTCTAAAGAACAAACTCAAATAGTGAAAGGGTCACAACTCACAAGTCTAGTAAGGAGAGACAAATTAAACAAAAGAAAGGATCACAAGTCTAGTAAGAAATTGTACAATTTTTGAAAGCTTAGGGGTGCTTCATTCATTTTCGGGAATGGAGATGGGGATGAGATTCATTCCCCTCAATCTGTTGAGGAATGCTTGGCTCATTCCATTCTATTGCTCATTCGGCAGACCTATTTCCAATAGGTCTACCGAATTGTTTGCAATTCACATAGTTATGGACTGTTTTTTATTCCATAGGGTGTAGGGTCAGTTTTATAATTTTCTGAAAGTTCAGGGATCGACTTGGGGCATCGAAAGGCTTCTGGGCGAGCTATTACCTAATTAGCCAGTAGAGTCATATTTTCATCCAGTTGCATCCAGCTAATCCTCTAGTTTGGCCTTGCGATAATCTCTTTGCCTGGATGTTCTCTCCTGGTTTTACACCCCACTTCTGCCTGTTGTGTGTGCTAGCGTTCGGTGTCTTCATATAATGGATTTGCTTACTCAACTGTCTTTAGATTTTTCTCACTGTCTCTATATGGCCTTGGTTTGTCTTTTTGGACTAGCTTCTACTCTTTGGAGTTGCTTGAAAACATTTTGCTTGGATTTGATTTAGATGGGTTGATTTGGCTTCTGTTTCTTCCTCCTGTGGACCTTTCCTGAGTTCCTTATCGTTTTCTCAATTGCTGCTAATGCAAAACGAGTTCGAGTTCTTTAGATCTTCTTTTGGTTGTGCCTATATTCTGTTCGTTTGCTGCTCTCTGAATTTGTATACAAGTGGAATAATCTACGATTAATTGCCAGCTTCCAGATTCTATGAAGCAAAGTCAGGCTGATCTGTATCTAGAAACTTATCAAGTGTTGGACTTGGAAATGAGTCGGCTTCGTGAGATACAGAGATGGCAAGCATCAGCTGCATCTAAAGTATGTGCCTTGGTTTAATCATCTTCCAGTTTTGCACTGATACTCAACTTTTCTTCCAAATTGTCATGTAACCACTTTTCTAACTAATGTAGTTAGCAGCGGATATGCAGCGGTTTTCCAGGCCGGAGCGACGCATCAATGGTCCCACTGTCACTCATCTCTGGTGCATTCTTGATCTCTCTTGGTGTTATCTTAATCTTTAGTTGCTTAATATTTTAAAAATGATAAATGACTTTAAGTTCCTCATTTAGCAAGTGTTTGGTGATCTATATGGGAGTTTTTTAACCTGCTACATGATCCTTCTAGTAGTTCTTTATAAAAAAAAAAAATACTAGTTGTGTTCAGATATCTCCCCCCATTTAGTGCAATCTAAGCAAAATCTTACGTGGGTAAATCAATATGTATATGTGACGGATAAACGAAGTTATATTTTTATATCTTTTATGTTATTCATATCTCAATCCTTTGTAAACGGTATTAGCCTACAAACTTATCGGTTTTATGGGAAACATAAAACAACTGGTGTGCTTTCTTCCTTTGAGCTTTGAGAATAACCTGTCAAAGGAACTGATTTTTCTAACCCAACAATTTGCCAAAAAGGCCGAGTATGATATATGCTTTTCGAGTTATATATAATGAACAAATATTTGTGATAGCAAAGTAAAAGAATGCTCTTTTTCTAATTTCTATAATCTAGTGCAACTGTGTAAGCAGGTGTACTAATATGCCTTCCAGTATTTTATGTCTAGTGCTAGCTTGTGTACCTGCTTTTTCCAGTTGAGATGTCATTCAGCATGGTCTCTTCATCTAAAATTGTTACTTATGAAGAATGACCAATAATACATGTAGTGTAACAAAGCTCTATCCTGGTGTTGATCTACGTAAAACTACTTTTTTATATAGAAATTTGAAAGGAAACATGTCTGCAATTCCTAGTGTATGTGCTTTCAGTTCACATTCTATATTACCAAATGTGGCATAGTTGTTGGTTGATCTAGAATCATTAGTGAGCCATCCTTTTTCTTCTAATGCAGGTCTATGTTGAAATTACTTGATGTTTTGATTCAACTTGATCATCTGAAAAATGCAAAAGCCAGTATACCTAATGATTTCTCTTGGTATAAAAGGTATGTTTGGGGTTTATCCCGCTGTCCCATCTAGTTGTCTCTATGAATATAATTGATTTTAATTTTGTTGCTATAAATAGTATACTAGCCCTTCTTTTAGAGGGTCGCTTCATTCCAAATGTTTCTAGGGAACACTTATTCATCAGCTTCCAAGTTAAACACATGATGTCAATGGCCACTTCATTTTTGTTTTCATTTTTGGAACAAACCTCAATGCTGACTTATTTCTTTGAATACCTGAAGTAGCACTATGTTGGAAAGTCAAATATTGTGTCCTAGTATTTTTACCATACAATTAGAGTGGGTCTTGATAATTTTATTATCTGTGAATGTGAATTTACATAATTTTATCATATACAAATACGGGAATGTTTATCCAACGGATGGTATACCAAGTGGAATAACACGAAAGTGAATGAACATGCTCCCGATGCTTGTAAAATTCTAAAGGTAACTAAGGAATTGTGGACTTGTTATATATTGCAATTCGTTACAGCCAGCCAGCGTCTTCAGAACCTGATCTCAGTTACAAACGCTGTTTTAGTGTTCTCTATGAGGGAGATGGCATGATAACTTATTTAGCATGATTATCGAAGTAGTTCTAAAACTAGCGATGATATGCAGGCATGTTACAATTCACATGATCTATTAAACCAAAATGCTTGATGATACTAGAATCACCAACGTGAGTGATGCATGGATAATAACATCAAAAAGAAGAAAAGAAAACCACAAGGGTGGTGGCGTACTGGCAAATGGCCTAGGGGGATGTGGTGGAATATCCCATCCACCCGGGTTCAAGTCCAGGCGTCGGCATTCTGTGGCCAGCCTTAGTCTCAAACAGCCGTAACTTAATTTCCAAATTGCCAAGGATGTAGTCTAGGCAAAGCCTAGATGAACCTTTTCCAAAAAAAAACATCAAAAAAGAACATCTCACAAACTTCATTGGCTGGTTGAAAAGTTTCTATGCTCATATTTCACCGGCAGAACCTGCTGCAGTCTCTTACCATTGGTCAATCACATACGTTCCACCGAGTTATTGTCACACTCACATTCTTTCTCCACAAGCTGTGCTGTGTGCACATGTTCTCAAAAAGCTAATCAGGAATTCCTGCAGGTATTCTATGAGAAGAGTTTTTGAAATGTTAAGTTATTATAAGATCACAGCTAAACCTTTGGGTGTGGATGCGTGGTACATACTTTTTTATAAATGAGCTTAAAAGATGCCAATTATAATAGAAAATAAGTAGAATGTGATGACTTTCTGCCACTTTCTCGAATCTAAAGTTCATTGCTTCATTCTTATCAGATCTCTTTTTCCATTGTCAGGACATTTACTCAAGTCAGTATTCAGTGGCAAGACACGGACTCAATGAGAGAGGAGTTGGATGATCTGCAGGTATTCATGCTTACGTTATGTCCCCTTTTAACAGTCAAGGGATATGATAAACTGATTTATGTCACCTTCATGTTTGTTGAGTTGCTTGCAGATTTTTTTGAGCACAAGGTGGGCCATTTTGTTGAACTTGCATGTTGAGATGTTTCGTGTGAACAAGTATCCTACAAGGCTATATTATTATTGTACCAAGCATGTATTTATGCAGGAACCCCTCTAGCAAGTTGTTGTTGCCAGTAGCTCTCAGATACAGTTATAATATATATATATATATATATATATATANGAAGTGATCTGAACCATTGATCACTTTTAGGGGCCGTTTACTAAACGCTTACCAGGGTAAGTGCTTACCAGTGTCATTTACCTTGTTGCTTGAGCATGACAAGGACCGAGACTCTTACCATGGTAAGTGTGGGAAATGACTCTCACCGGTGAGCGCGTACTGGGTTTAAAATGGTTACCAACAATCGGTTTTCAAGGCCAAGGAGGTTGCACAATAAGGTAGTTGAATGTGAATCTCTTGCCGGCAAGCACTTACCCGGTAAGAATTTGGTAAATGGCCCCTTAAACCTCTAGGAAGGTTGGGTTACTAGATACTTGTAGGCCTAAGACTTTTTGGTGCCTGGAATGCTCTCTTATAATACGATAAAGTTTCTCAGAGCCAGTTGGTTTATGTATATGGATGGCTGCTTTTTTGTTGAGTTCCTTAACCGATGACAGTGTGGAAGACATTCTACAAGTTCTGATTGTCTATGCGGCAGAGTGCTTGGAGTTGGATTTTGCACTACTTTTCCCTGAAAGACATGTACTTCTTCGTGTTCTGCCTGTACTTGTTGTCTTAGCAACGTCATCAGAAAAAGACAGCGAATCACTTAACAAGAGGGTGAAGATGAACAGACTCATCACTATTTTTAAGGTATACCAGATTCTTTTCCTTGCTGAAACGCTAATGTATAAATGCCAAATATGCATTACTCACACTCATATACTATATGTCCATCCATCTATCCATATATATAAAGGTATATAGATATATGAGTGAGTGTATCATGGCATACATATTACATGCATGCACACACAGACATACACATAATCATGCTTGAATTTGTGTGTATGCATACAAGGAGCACATCCATGGATAATGTTAGAGGGTGCCACCTTTTCTTTTTGCTAATCTTTCATCTTCCATTCTTGCATTGATGGCTAATAGAAACACGCTATGTGAGAAATAATAACCCATATTTAATTTTGAAGCAGTGCAGTGACGAGAATAGCCATGCATCACTGTTTTCTGAGTTTTTTTTTATTCTACAACCATGTGGGATTCTTCCCCCACATATATTAATAAATTAACTAAGTTAACATAAATGGTATGTATGGGGTTAAATTCTCAATATGTCAGAAGTAATTATAAACTCTTCATAGGAGTATCACCCTTGTACAAAATAGCAGCAGCAAGAGCTATCACAAGAAACAAAAAAAATGTTATAATATATGAAAAAACAAAATACATGAAAGGAAAGGGAACTAAAAGAAAAAGGAAAAGAGATAACAGAAAAAGGAGTCGCGAAAAACAAAAACAAAATTGAAGAAGAAGAAGAAGAAGAAATATTGCAGAAGAAAAGGGGAAAGCTTACCCCACCTGTGGCCGGCGAAATAGCAGCAGAGAAAAGTAGCATCGCCGGCGAGAGGTGGCCGGAGATGGCCAATTGCAGCAGCGACGAGAAGAACTAGCAGCAGCAAGAACTTTATGGGCTAGGGTTTGGTGCGTATCAATGAGCGTCATTGACATGTCTCATCTAAACCCCTTCTAAAAGGACAAGGGTAATTTTGTCCAAATGTTGTCTTAATGGGGACAAGAGGACCCCTCCTCACTTGGTGAATAAGCTGATTTCTGACTCAATAAGTCACAAGTAAACACTCTCACGTCTGTGCGAATAAGCCAAAATCTCCATTAAGACCATAAGTTGTTAGTAAACACACCCTTAATTGACATTAATTAAAATAAGCAAACAATGTCGATGACAATATAGGAATGGGGGCGTTGTGTTTCTTGTAGAATAAATGCTATTTGGTAAAAGAAGCCCCCGTGGGACCATTTGCTTATGGATGGATGCTATAATGTGTTGTGCGATTTTATCCATCCATATGACACAGAGTATTTATTTTCCCTGAATCCAATTTTTGGCTTCGATGCTCTCCAGCATGTAGTTAATGACTTGTTATGTATTATTTGCATTGTCAATGGTTCGTTCATTGATCCAAGTGTTGCGACATCAAGCTTTAGAAATTAACACTTATTTCTTGTAGAATGATCCAGTGATACCTGCATTCCCAGATCTTCATCTATCACCAGCAGCAATTTTGAAGGAGCTCTCTATGTACTTCCCCAAGTTCTCTGCTCAAACCCGCTTGCTAAGTCTACCAGCTCCTCATGAGCTTCCACCTCGTGAAGTACAAGAATATCCTCCCTGTCGAGTTTTTTATTTGATTCTACATATATATTTATGTTGATGAAAAAAATATCATTTTTTGTTACTTTCTTTACTGATGAACAAACATCTGCACTCTCCTTGGTGACCATGAGTAATTGATGATACTAAAGAAATACTGATTGTAACATCAATGAATGTCAAGGGAAACCTATAAGTATCACATGATTGTTTTCCATTCCATTTTAGATGTCTATTGTCACAATTAAATTTCAATTGTGATGCTCCTTTCATTCCCACCCTTTAAATCATCATGGTGACTATCTATAGTTATCATCATAACATTTCTTGAATTGCATTTGTTGTCAAGTTTTGAAAAGGTCTCGGGAAGAAGAGAGGATACATAGCACATTGACTATTCTTGGTATCATATTAGTCACTCTCATGGTACGACGTCTAAGACAATATTTAGTACAACTAGGCTGATCATCTGTCGGCATATGGAAATTTACAATTTATTGAGATTACATAGGGCCCATTCTTTGTTATGTGACTCCTCTTTTGTGCATGGATAAGTTAGATTGATGAGGATTCTGCTGCCAATCGAGAAGTGGCAGAAGTATCTATTAACAAATCCATTTTAGCATCGGTTCTGAACATATTGTTTTATATTCTGTTTATATTGCCTATCAATCATCTTTGAAAAACTTTCAGTACTTGATACAATCAATAATATTGGTTGTTAGTACTTAGTTGAGATTTGGTCATAGTCATGTGTTTAGAAGACTTTGAATTTGGTTGTCTCATATTTGTTTGCCTTGACATGATTCACTTATCAGCGACATTATTTAATTGTTAATCACATTGGAGGAATTCGTGCTGAGCATGACGACTTTACTATCCGTTTTGCTTCTGCTATGAACCAGGTGTTTATTTTAACTCTCAGTTTGTATGCAACTTTTTTGACTTTTCATATTTGAATGTAAATGCCTTATTATTTATTTTGTGCTTCTGGATATGATAATCTATTTATTCTGTTGTAAATATTGACATTGTTAGTCACCAAATATTAGTTTCCCTATATTTAGAGTAGTTTCAACTTTCAACAATCACAAATTTCTTTTTTCTCTATTTTGATGATTTATGACTGCTAAATTAGTTAATAATCACATCTTTCCATCCTCCTTACTTTGACAGCTAGCATTATTGAAATCAATAGACGGTGCAGATATTGAATGGTCTAAAGAAGTCAAAGGTAGTATGTACGATATGGTTGTTGAAGGTTTTCAGCTTTTGAGCCGTTGGAGTGCTCGCATATGGGAGCAATGTGCGTGGAAATTTTCACGCCCCTGCAAGGACATCGTCCCCTCAGAGCCAATTGAAATGACAACACCAGTTTCTGATTATGAAAAGGTTATATGTATTTTCTCTTGTTTTTCCCTCATCTTCCCTCATAACAACCTAAGTCTGCGTAGTTGCTTTTCATTTTTCTTTCTTTTGCCACCATTAAGGATTTAAATTCTTCCAAACTAGTTATTCTGCTTATTTCTTTTTTTTTTGGAAAAGGTTCATCTAGGCAAAGCCTAGACTACATACTTGGCAATTTGGTAATTAATTTACAGCCATCTGAGACTTAGGTTGTGTTTGGCAAAAATAAGCTAGCTTATAAGCTAGCTTATAAGCTAGTCCATCCAAA
>LUCG01239087.1:0-12497 GCA_001633085.1 Carthamus tinctorius
AGTTACTTGAGATAGGATCATTGGTATTTCATCAGGTCATAGAGGAGCTGGATCAACAGATTTGAACATCAATTTCTATTTTCTTCTTCGTTTTCCTCAAGCTTTTGAAGCTTTTTCTTCGCAAAAATGGCGGCAAACGCTAATATAGCGTTCATGAGCACTGGATCTCAATCAAAACCTCCAACTCTCTATCGCCATGAATATCAACAGTGGAAAGTTCGGATGGTTAACTTTCTGGAAGGAATTCATCCTCGAATTGTTGAATTTCTCCACAATCCCCCATATGTGCCACAAAAACTCATTCCCAGAGTTCCAGCCACTGCAACTACTACAGAAACCCCTGAGCATCATGAACCAAAGCCGATTGCAGATTGGAGTGATGAGGAGAAGGAGGTTGCTGGATTGGCTTCAAGGTGCAAGAGGCTATTGATCATGGTTATCCCTAATGAGATTTTTGAATCTCTTGATCATTGCGAGACATCTACGGAGTTATGGGTTGAGCTTCAAAGACAGATTGAAGGTGGACTCAAAACATTGAAGAACAACTGAGCAATCTGCCTAAATGAATACCATGACTTCAAAGCCAAAGAGGGGGAATCACTCAAGGGTACTTATGCTAGGTTCAATACCTTGATCAGCAAGTGCAAGAGATTTGGAGTGGTTAGAACAAGTGAAGACAACAATTCTTTGTTTCTAAAGAGTCTTGGTGAAGAATGGATGCATTTGACCATGTCCATGAGAGCTACTCTAGACTTAGAAGCTTGGTCACTATTAGATATCTTTGGATCATTGGTTAGTCAGGAGCCACAAGTTCTCCAAATGAAGAAGAGTTTTGGTGGACCTCTTGCTCTAGTTGCAGAGGGAAGAACAGGAAAAGGGAAAGAGGCTCAGAAAGAAGAGAGGAAGAAGAAGAAAAAGAAGGTTTTGTATGTTGAGAGTGATAAGAGTTCTGATTTGGGTGAGGGTTCTATGAAAGAGATGATGAAGACCTTAGCATTGATTACAAGGGAGTACAGAAAGAGGTATAGTGACAGAGGTAGAAGAGAGAGTTCAAGAAGTAAGGAGAGAGAAGAGAGAAGACAGAGAAGGAGGAACATAAGCTCCCACAGAAGGCTGAGGAGTAGAGGGTTGGTGAGAAGAAAGAAGGATGTTTCAGATGTGGCAAACTGGGTCACTTTGCCTCAGAGTGTTGGTCTACAGGATCCAAAGCACCACAGAAGCTAGTAAGAGATGCAGCTTACTACAAGAAAAATGCAGAGTATTACTCACAGAAGTCTCTGCTGGCAGAGGAAAATGACCTTGTCACTGATGAGTCCTCTGATGAAAAGTTACAGAAGGGTCTCATAGTCACAGAAGATGATGCCTTCTGTGGTATGGCCAAGCTTGATCAAGTGAACTTTTTGATGAAATTGTTGAAAACTTCAATGTTTGTCACTCATAGTGTGAAGAGTTAAAGGCTAAACTTGTCTTTTATGAGAGAGAGGTAACTCTTCTCATAGAAGAGAAGGATGAATTCTTTAAGATGTTTGAAAATGCTCAATGTGATCTTTTAAGTATAGAAAAGTCATCAAAAGATAAGATTGCCAAGTTAGAAAAAGATGTGAAAGCAACGTTGAGGAACTAAAGAGGTTAGATCATGAGAAGTGTGATGTTGTTTCAGTAAAAAAAAATTCCAAAAGGAAAGGGAGTTTCTTCATCAAGATCTTCTTGACAGAGAGTTAAAAATAAGAAAATTTCAAGAAGCACATAGTGTCTTTGAGAAGATTAGAGTCAATATGGGGAGAAGAGGACTAGGATTCTCAGAGTTTGACAATAAACCAGGTTTTAAAACCAAGAAAACTCTGGAGAATACTTTTCACTCTTCAAAGAATTTAAAGAACAAGATGCCAAAGTCCTTGGCTACTTTCAAAAGAAGAAGATTTTCCATTGATACAAGTGATAAAAAGCCTCTGTTGATGACAAATGTATCATTTGAAGACTATATTAAGTGATTCTCACCTTCAGAAATGAGGGATTCTATTCCAAAGAAATACATGAGTCAAATACAGATTGGTATTTTCATGTTTGGTCATCCTGAGACTCAAGCATATTGTTCTTTTGTCTGCATGACCACACCTGTTGAGAGGAAACTATCCCCAGAAGCTTCTGAGTTTTTCCCAAAGTATGTCACAGAAGTTAGATCTTCTGACTCTGATTCTGCAGAATCCTCTGTCAAAACAACCCTCTGTGAGAATGACTCTGTCACAGAATCACCAAGTGTGAACCAAAATCTTTCAAATTCAAGTTTTGTTTTGTCTGCCAGAGACCTTCTTAGTTCAAACTCTAAGCCAAAGTGTAACTCTGACTCAGAATCGGAATCATGCTCAGAAGTATCTATGCCAAATTCTTCCATTTATGATACTTGTACTAAAATTTCTCATGAGGATATCTCTAAGCATGATATTCTTGATGAATCTGAGTTTGATCTTTCACAAGTCATAGAGTCTGACATAATTGCTCACAAATCAATTAGTGATGAAATGGTAAATTTACCTCTTACAACCATAGCCTTAAAAAATCGATCCACTAGAGTAATGACATGTCCAGACTTTATTGACTTAGGCATTAAAGTCAAAACTTCTCTTGAACTTGAAAGAAGAGAGAAAGAAAAATCTTTAAAGGCTAGCACAAGCTCAAATACTACCTCTGAGGTTAAAAGACCTAAATTCACTTGGCAACAAAAGGAAAAATAGTCTCAAGCTAACATTCCCTCTATGACAGTAACTGTAGGAAAATCAGAGAGGGTAGCTGCACAGAAGAACAAACCATTTTCAATAGAGCCTAGAAAAGTTAGGGACCTCTGTAAAAAGAAGCCCAAAGCTAAGAAGGGCTCTAAAAATAAATCTTATGTACCTATCTTTGATGAATTTAATGAAAAATTTAAAAGTCTTTCTTGCAATATTGCTAACTGCAAATGTTTTACTCTCATGCATTCTCTATCTCAGCATTTACACTCTTCTTCCTGTCTGGTCACAAATCTCAAGAACAAAGGTTCTAGGGATAAAGATAGACATCTTGGCAATTCTTCACAGAAGCATAAGACCAAACCAAAGGATGCTGTGGCATACCTTAAACAAGCTAATTTGAAAGGACCCAACTAGATGTGGGTACCTAAATCAAATGTTTGATGATTGCATAAGAGACAGCATGTGCCTTCCTGATATGTGGACTCAGGATGCTCTAGGCACATAACTGGAAGCAAAGAGCTATTGAGCTATTATACAGATCAAGAAGGGTGCTCTGTAACATTTGGTGGAAATCAAAAAGGAAGAGTAAAAGGATATGGAATAATTGTGAAATGAGAAGTAAGGGTAAATCAAGTATCCTATGTTGATGGTCTCAAGCATAATCTCACTAATGTCAGTCAACTCTGTGATAATGGCTTGGAAGTACTCTTCAAAAGAAAACATTGCATAATGTACAAGGAAGGTACTTTAACAAAGGTCATGAGAGAAAACAGAAGAGGAGATTTATATCTCATTTGTTTTGATACATTGAAAAACAAAGAAGAGGTGTGTTTGGTCTCTGTGACAAATGAGGAAGCATGACTCTGGCACACAATGTTCTCTCATCTAAATTTTCATACTCTTGACAAGTTGGTAAGACTCAACTTAGTGAAAGGACTTCCAAAGTTAAAATTTGAAAAAGACCATTTATGTTCAGCTTGTGAAATTGCAAACTCAAAAGGTCTACCCATAAGACCAAGTCTGATCTTTCTTATGACAAGCCTCTGCAGTTAATACGTGTGGACCTCTGTGGTCCTATCTCTGTGCAGAGCCTTGGAGGAAAGAAGTACATACTTTTTCTTGTGGATGAGTTTACTAGATTTACTTGGGTTGAGTTTGTGAGAAAGAAATCTCAAGCTCCAATTGTACTAATCAATCTGTTGAAGAGATTGCAAGTTCTTCATGGTTTCCAGGTAAGAGTTCTCAGAAGTGATAATGGCACAAAGTTCAAGAATTCAATGATAGAGACTTATCTAGCATGAGAGGGAATTACGCACAACTTTTCTGCACCACGAACTCCACAACAAAATGGGGTGGTCGAAAGGAAGATTCGTATCCTGGTAGAATCTGCCAGAACAATGTTGAATGCCTCTGGACTACCATTAACATTTTGGACAGAAGCTGGGTCTACTGCTTACTACATACAAAACAGATCCTTAGTGGTCAAAAGATTTGAGAAGACTCCTTATCATCTCTTTCATGGCAAAAGGCCAAACATCAAATATTTCCATGCTTTTGGTTGCAAATGTTATGTTTTAAACGACAGAGAGCCCCTGGGAAAACTTAATGCCAAATCTGATGAAACAATCTTTGTTGGATACCTATGGGACTGTGTTGCTTACAGAGCATTTGTAATCAAAACTCAAACTGTTGTGGTAAGCACTAATGTGTCCTTTGATGACACCTTTCAGATCACATTTGAGAAAATCTCAAAGGAATTGAAGACTCAAGCTGAACAATCACCAGATTGATCTATCTCAAAGGACCTTGAAGAACTCTTCACAGAATGGTATGACGATGACCAACCATCAAATCACAGAACCTCTGCGGCAGTTGACAGAGGCTCTGAAGGATAAGTTCAAGCCAGTTCCTCAACTTCTATGTCATCCGGATCACCTACCTCTGATACTTCTCCAAGTACATCAACACCACCAGAAGAAACTCCTTCAGTGGTACATGCAAGTCAATCAGCCACAGAAGCTCCACCAATCACAGAAGCTGCCAGTATTTCAGAAGTTCAACCAGAGTTTGTTTCTTCACAACCACAACAACAGTCTACTCATACATCTGAAGATGATAGCCAACTTCAAGAAATAAGCTGTTAAATGGACCAAGGATCATCCTCAATCACAAATCATTGGTGATCCTTCTGATGGTGTTAAAACAAGAGCCACTACAAATTTTGCCTTTTCTCTTGTTTTGTGAGTAAGATTGAGCCCAAGAAAGTTCAAGAAGCTCTTGCAGATCCTTTCTGGCTAGCGGCTATGCAAGATGAGCTTCTTCAATTTAAAAGAAATCATGTTTGGACATTTGTAGTTCTACCAAATGGTAAAATGGCCATAGGTACCAAATGGGTATTCAGGAATAAGAGAGATGAAAATGGTGTAGTGGTGAGAAATAAAGCTAGATTGGTTGCAAAGGGTTATTGCCAAGAAGAAGGCATAGACTATGAAGAGACTTTTGCTCCAGTTGCAAGACTTGAAGCTATAAGAGTCTTTCTTGCCTATGTTGCTCATAGAGGCTTCACAGTATACCAAATGGATGTCAAGTCTCCATTCTTAAATGGTAGGCTCAGAAAGGAGGTATATGTTCAACAACCACTTGGTTTTGAGAGTGAGAAGTATCCAAATCATGTCTACCTCTTAGACAAAGCACTCTATGGTCTGACACAAGCTCCCAGAGCCTGGTATAAACGTCTCTCCACCTTTCTTATTAAGCATGATTACCACAGAGGTACAACTGACATCACCTTATTCTACAAGAAAAAGGATGATGATATTCTACTTGTTCAAATTCATGTTGATGACATCATTTTTGGTTTTACTGATTAATCTATGTGTAAGGAATTTGAAGCCCTGATGAAGAGTGAATTTGAAATGAGTATGATGGGAGAGCTCACCTTCTTCTTAGGATTACAAGTCAAGCAGTCCACATAAGGCATCTTCATCAACCAGTCTAAGTATATTCATGATTTGCTAACCCGGTATAATGTTGCAGATGCTTCTCCCATGAGAACTCCTATGGCTATAAGCACAAGACTACATGTAGATCTGAGTGGTCCTTCTGTAGAGTGTAAACTCTATAGAGGTATGATTGGGTCTTTACTTTATCTTACAGCAAGTAGACCTAATATTATCTTTTCCACTTGTATATGTGCTAGGTAACAGGCTAATCCAAAAGCCTCACATCTCTCTACTGTTAAGCGCATCCTTAGATATCTGAAGAAGATTCCCACTCTTGGCTAATGGTATTCAAGGCACTCCGGATTTGATCTTATTGCTTACACTGACTTAGACTATGGTGGATGTCAACTTGATAGAAAGAGCACCTCTGGAAGCTGCCAATTCTTAGGTGGCAAGCTAGTAAGTTGGTCTTCCAAGAAGCAAAATTGTGTCTCAACTTCTACTGCAGAGGCTGAGTATGTGGCTGCAGCAAGTTGTTGTTCACATGCTTTGTGGATGCAAACCCAACTTAGAGATTATGAATACTTGCTCCAAAAAATTCCCATACTTTGTGATTCAAAGAGTGCAATTGCCATCCCAGCAAATCCACTCCAACATTCTAAAACAAAGCATATTGACATAAGGTACCACTTTCTCAAGCATCATATTGAAGAAGGTAATGTTGAAATATACTCTATTACTTCTGAATTTCAATTGGCTCACTTATTCACTAAAGCACTTGATGAAAAAAGGTTTACTTTCTTGGTGAATAAGATTGGCATGCTCTCACCAGAGCATTGAGCATTGTTCATGGTTAAATTCCTTTTATTCTTGTACATATTCTTATTTTTTATATATTTTCATGTTTCTTGATCAATTTGTTCACTTGACTCTTAGTTCAAGGGGGAGTTATGCAAGGCATGCATGTTCGTAGGGGGAGTATGGTCATTTGAAAAGATAAAACCTTTGAAGAATGCAAAACTATTTCAATCTGAAATACAGAGGCACTCTTCACAGAACCTCTGTGATCACTCACAGAGGCTCTTCAAAGTTGTGCTTTTGTCAAAAGATTCATTCTTAAAGGATTTTCAATATTTTCCAGGGCTATGGAAGCTAGCCTGTAGGGGGAGCATATCTATTAAACATTTCAAACCTCAGAGAGTGAAAAATTTCAGTGTCTCATAAAACTTATCTTGACAGATCCTCTGTCACTTCCTACATAGGCTCTCCAAAATTAAGCTTCTGTTCATACACTCACTCCTCTGTGGATTTTCAAGTGTTTAGGTAAAAAGAAAAACAAGGTGCAACATGTTAGAAGGCCCCACACATATCTCGGAGGCTCTGTGAAACCCTTAGGCCTGAAGAAACTCACTTCTATAGTTTCCTATGTTCAGATATGGTGCGCGTGGTTTTGTGGATAAGGGTAAAATCATCTCACGCGCGTGTTGGAGTTTTGGGGCGCACGTCCTCAATCGTGTGTCACCTACATCGATGTGGCAAATTGTGATTGGCCGTAGACCAACGGCGCGCATTTTTGAAAACGACAATATTTTTGTAGCCACTCATCACGTTTCTATAGTAACCGCTTCAAATTCATCCACTCTACTATAAATAGCCTTCCTCCTCCCACAAATAATCCTTTCATACTCTCAAGATTCTCAGGCGAATACTCCGGCGAACCTGCAACTTCGACGAACTTGCTATTTTCACGATGTCTTCCTCCAATGCTTCCATCTCCGCCGATTCTGAAAACAACCATGAAGACCAAGAGGTCAATCAAACCCAAGCTCTATCTTCTCATGCCTTATCATTCTTCCAGAACTGATACGAGTCGATAATGTTGGTGAAGAAACCTAATAACTACTACTTGGCTCCGGTCACCAATGGCTTCTCGGACTTCACAAATCCCCTTCTTGAAGTATTGAGAAATCACCCACTGTGCTACTCCCTCATGGCAACCAAACCCACCCCAGAAACCTACTTAACTCAATTTTTATTGAGTGCTTATATATGCACCCTTGATAACATTGGATTGAGCATCGTTGGGTGTGTATCTCACCCAACGGTGAAGTCCATGGTACCTCTTCAGATGAACTTCGATGACCTTTGTGATGCTCTACAACTCCTTACTCTAGAAAGCCAGAGCTTGGAACGCTTCTCTCCATCTCCTATAGATCCTGAACTCCTAGAATTTTTGGAGTTTCATTCTTACACTTCCAAGACAAAGATCACCAAGAGGACCCAATTTAAGAGGAAGGGCTTACCTCCCCTATGAAACACATTATTTTCCATAGTCAACTGTTGCCTCACTGGGAAAGTGGGAAGTCACGATCAAGCCTCTCAGGCTATGATGTCGATCGTGTACGGCATCTACTTTAACTTGCCTCGGACTACGCCCAACTCATCTTCCATGACATGGTTGGACTAATCAAGAAGTAGTGCACGACGCAGAGGGGTGAGAGATCAAAGATTAAAGCGCAGAAGAAACAAAAAGAAGACCTCAATCACCCTAATCTCATTCTGCAGAGGTTCTTCGGCCTTGTGTTTGGTGACAAGATACCAGAGAAGCTACCCTCTGTCGAGCCTAATGCTCGATTATACCCAATGAAGGAGTTCCATCCAACTGCACACGAGGTTGGCTACAGAAGCTCAAGGCCGTTGTTAAAAGCGATGTTGGAGTATCTAACTAGGCATGATAGGAAGGAGTACCGACGTGGATTCAGGAGGCCAGAGTCGGTCCCTATAACCCCTCCACGCATAGGAGTCCCCCTAGGAATGAGTGTTGTATTCAAGAGGGCTGAGGGAGTTGAGATGGAGCTAGAAGTGGCTAGAGAAGGAAAACAAAAAATCTCGAAAGAGACCCGCAAAAGAAGAGGGTCCAACTAAGAAGAAGAAGAAGAAATCGAAGAAGGCCAAAGCCACAGAGGTCGATGCCACAAAGGCCGTGGTAGTGGAAGAGGCCGTACAAGAGGAGGTCCCCACAGAGGCCCCTAAACAAAAGAGGCGACGACTCCGCAAAGTCGTCACAGAGTACTCCAGTCGAAGATATCCCAGAGGCCACAGAGATACATTGGGCAACTTCTTCAACCATCCCTGTCTTCGACGTAACAGGGATGACCAAGAGCCAAGAAGAGGCTGTGCTCAATATGGACCTCGACACAGAGGTGATCTTAGAAGAAGAAGAAGATGAAGAGGTGGATACTGGAGTAGAGGTAGGAGTAGAAGAAGATGGTGAAAAAGATGTCGAAGGCACACACCCAAGCCCTCCTCCTCGTGCTACCCACGCTATGGCGGTCATGTTCTAGATGATCAAGCCATTGAAACAGGAGTGCACACTCCGATCCCAACCTTAACCAACCGTACAGAGGATACTTCTTCGTCCTCTGCTGTACTCTTTGACAGGGAACCCTCTCTCACTCCATCGTCCTCCCAACAAGATGATGGTTTTAGCATAAGAATCCACTCGCCGAAGGATTCGACACCACCCCACTGAGAGGCATCTGTTGCCTCTGCTCATAAGAGTGACAACAACCAACATGCTTCAGAGGCATGTGAGAGGAACACAGAGGATCAGGGTCTAGAACACCCTAAGTCTCCACTCGATCCCTCTGGGAGGATAGGCTTTGAACCTTCCGAGCACGACATCGATCGAACACTGGTAGGCTCTCTGATTAAGGAAGTCTGAGGATCCGGTGGAAGTCCCCGAGCTGGTACAATCAACTCATCCGCTGAGGGCGCCTTTCACTCCAAGGCTACTAAATTACCATGTGTTGGTGATTTAGGTTCCCTGAGTGCCTATGTGATGAAGGAGGAGTTTAAAGCCTTCGCCACAAAGGTGCTCTCCAAGATAGAAGAGTTGAAAAGCTCGTCTGCCGCCAACTCTTCTTATACAGAGGCTCTTACGGCACACACAGAGGCTCTAAAGGCACTGACTTCTGCAACATCTGTGTTCAGGACAACCTTGTCATCCCTTCAGAGCTCTGCCCTCACGAAGACGGACCTCTCTAACGCCTTCAAGAACCTTTTCCTCAACACTTCAGCGGTCGATTCATTGAAGAAAGAACTCACAGAGGTTGCTGCTGCTTGTGCTGCCGATGTAGTCTACGCGGGGTATCGGGACTACTCTATCTTCAAAGACGAGATCAAGGGATTGGTTCTTCAGCAATGGTTCTTGGCGCCGACTCCTCTGCCTCCAAAACGAACATCAATCATCTTGCTACTCGTAGAGAGCTTGATGCCATGGTGGAAGCTCTTGGAGAGATTGTCCGGAATTCTCAAGAAAAAGTCCTTTTAGAGACTCGATCATTCCACCAGGCCACCGCTGGGCATATCCGCGAGTGCACGGCGCAATTAGTGAAAGAGGGTATTCAATTCAGAAACTCTCTACGAGGACAAATGAGCTCTCTGCGCTGGAATACAAATGTGGAAATCAACACTGCTACTGTCATCGTTGAAGACCTACTCTCCAAACTCACATATGCTGCCACAATGATCATTGATCGATTGCAGAAGGCTCCCCTTACCTCGTGTGCAACAGAGGCTGCCAAGGGCCATGATGATCAGGAGGGTGATGACCCTGATCATCATGAGGGGGAGAAGAAGGCATCAAAGAAGAAGACCTCTGGGAATCCCCTGAAGATCGTTGACTTACCTGCTGCCTTATTCACTAAAGAGAAATCTCCTACAGAGCCTAAGGGGAAGGGCAAGGGAAAACAGGTTGAGTTGTCTCCTCTGAAGGATTCGAGCTCGGATATGATCGCAGAAGAGATTGATGAGGCCGTGTACGATGATCCTGAATTAGTAAAGGCACTCAAGATCTCTCGAGCAGAGGCTATGGCAAGAGCTGGCAGAGCTCCCATCCCCAGGGTCGGAGAAGGGTCATCAACAAAGCTCTATGGAATACCTGAAGAGACGTCCACGGGTACGTTCGACACCTTGGTAGGAACGATCAAGCCAATCTTACCAAGGGGGTCCACCCAGCGGATCTTACCAGAGGAACGCGAGACAGAGAATGTAGCTACCATGGGACGAGTCGAGGAGATTATTGATAATAGGAAGAAGATTCCAAGGCAAGAGCCTATGCGGAACGTCCCTGTTACAACCATAGAAGAAATTTTAAGGTGGAGGTTCACAGCTACAGACTCTGAGCCACCTTATGAGTCTGAAGTCACCGATATGCCCTCTGTCGAGGACAAATACAACTTCTCGAAGATGACTAAGCCCGCAGAACATGTCTTCTCAGAGAGTGTCATCACCGGTCTACACATTATACTGAGAGTATGTGGTAAAGAGAGATGATGACAACCTTTATACGTTCACAGATGCTGACCTGCACAACCTCTGTGTGTTTGATCTCATTTTCTTACACAAGATCTTGAACAAATATATGGAGCTCAGGCCATGCTACTATGTGTCCCTTAGAAGGTTAATCGAGGTTATGCGCGCACAAGTAAAATACTACTGTCAGAGGGATTTTGATATAGCCATGTGTCTAGCTCAGCCTGAACTAAGGATCACACAACCACACAACAGACCCATATGGATACAAGGGTGTCATCCCTATACTCTTGTTCATCAACCCTCTTTTGGATTTATGTTTGTGGATAAATATGAAATTACAAGATTCTTCGATCCGGCAGAAGCCCACAAGTATGCTACAGAGACCCTTGATTGGGTATTCAAATCAGTGGTGACAGAGGTCAACAAGGGTCGCATCAGAGCAGAAGAGGTCAATCAATTACTCGAGGGCATCAAAATCCGAGTATCCTTCACAGAGTGGATCTTCAAAGTGTACAAAATAGTCAAGACAGATCTTCAGTATGCTATAGATGACTTTCCAGAGTCTGAAGTAGGATAAAATTTTTGAAATCATGTAATCTTGTAATCATTTCAACTTCAGTAATGTAAAGTTTTACAGAGGTTGAACTTTATCTTCTCTTGTTTTTTTTGTCAAACATGCACTTAACTTCTTACATTTATTTTTCAATACTTAGGGGGAGATTGTTAGCTCCAATATTCACAGAATGTAAAAGTATAGAAAAAGTATTGTGTATGTTTCACAGAATGATGTTCTCACAGAAGACGACAGAGGCTAAGCAACAGAAGGTACAAGATTGTACAAGTGATGAGTGGCAGAACCTCTGAGAAGTCTCACAGAGGATCTGCAGAATTGGTTCTCTGCCAGAGGATTCACACAAGTATGCAAGACAAGAATACAGAGCCTCTGGCAAGCCCGACAGAGGGTCTGCAGAATTAGTCTTCTGTGATCATTCTATTTAGTCTGTTTCTCAAGAGTAGTTAATCGCATCTGCTTCTCACGTGCTTGATTTTAACCGACTTACTTTGTACGACTAGGATTAAGACACGTGTCAAGATTTCGTCATTTAGGTGGTTAGGATCTTGTATAAATAGCGGTTAGCTCTTTGTAAACATTGTGCTTTTCAAGTAATATTACAATCAATATTTTGAGTGAATTCTCTTTCAATCTCACATACATAGTGCGTGTTCTTGGTGTTCTTTATCAATTCAGTAATTGCTTCTTCAATATTTCTATTGTTTGATTACTGTTTTGTGATTCACACACATTGTATTAGTCTGTTTATTCTTCCGCTGCATTACATATCATATTTGAGTAATAGTTGTGATTGATCAGTATTGAAATCTTCATAAATTGGGATCAACAGAGAGAGAGTGAGAGAGAGAAAGATAGAGAGGTTCAAATTAGAAGTGCTAAAAAATGAGAAGTAGAAAAGTGATCTCCACTACTCATCCGGTCAATAAAGACGGCTTT
>LUCG01239133.1:0-15562 GCA_001633085.1 Carthamus tinctorius
GAAATGAGCTCACAAAGCAAGTCCAATATACCACATATAGAATGCCTCCACAGCCTCAAATATGTCTTAGTTACCCCCTGGAGTGTATGCACAAAGTCTCGTAAGCAACCAATGAAGGAAACACAAGTTATTCACATTTCCTATTTAAACTCAATTTCAGGTCCTGGTCATCAAATAAGAAACAAACTAGACTGAATTATCTAAACAATGCATTTAGATTCACCTCGATTGGATTTTTCTACAATTTTTGCAAAACAGAGCTGTAACTTGGTTTTTAGAACACCAAAACCTTCAATTTCATCAATTCTTAGCCAAAGTTTGCTCCAAATTTTACCAAACTCAGTTTTCTAGTATCAAATCAACTACATTTCATGAAATCATTGAAAATTCAAGTATTTTCTCACTAAAACCCTAAATTTTCCATAGTTTGACCCTAAAAAGTCAAAACTTCAATCAATTTAGACTCATCTTTTGCAAACCCTTCAAGATTGAACATGGTTTTTATTAAATAGCTTCATATCTCCCTTAGATTTGATAAAATAAACATGTTTAAGCCACATGTAATCCATAATCTAAACCTCAATCTTGAGCTAAACATGAAACAAACCAAGAACAATGTTAGAAATGGATTATACCTTTGATTAATGATCAAATCCTTCAAAAATCTTGTAATTCCACTTTGATTTGGACTAGATTGAGCCTTAGTGTGTGAAAGTCGCACCTTATAGTGTGTGTAGCAGTTCCAAAACTGATTTGGGTGAAAATGGGACAATTTTCGTCATAATACCCACTTAAACCCGGTTTTGATCGTGTTTGACCCATTTGGTACCCATTTTGACCACTAAACACTAAAAATTGCATAACTGTTTGCTCGGAACTCCGTTTTCGATGAGGTTTTCGCCTACGCGTCCGTAACGAAATAATCTACAACTTCCAATAAAAATATTCTAGAAAAGATCTCCCTGGAAAAATTGGTTTTACGAATTCATAGCTTAATTGTTGACGTTTTGACTTGTTTTCTCCAGTTTTCTCAATTTAACTCCGATTGTCATGAAATTTTCTAAATCCTCTCATATACTCCAAAGAAATATAACCTTACAATTTCATACCCAAACTCCCACTAAATCATTGGTTACCTTATATGGCCACTACTAATACACTTAGTTAAATTTCAACATGCTTAACATTTTCTCGTATGTAAGCACATAATATCCTTTGTAATATATAAGTTAGGCACACTTAACAAATAATATGGAAAATTAGAAATGGGATGTTACACAAACAAAATCCTTTCCTTTCTAAGTGAGCAGCACTATCTTCTACTAGCAGCATTAACAACATTAGAGATTGTTTTGTGATTGGGTTTTTCTTCATTGGAAGATTCGAGAAAGACTAAAATATCCGATGATCAAGTCCCGGAGAAGATGGCCGAAACGCTTAAGGGGGTAGGGGAAGGCCCTAGGTGTTTAATGAAACATGTATATAAAAATATAATTAAAATATTTATCATTGGTCTTTTAATAGACAAGCTTTTAATGACATGACAAAGATACGCCTTGTTAAAAAGATAAAATGCAATAAATAAATAAATATCAGAGACGAAAAGGTAATAAAATGCAAATTCACAATGATCAGAGACAAAAAACGTAATTTACTCTTGTAAATATATATCCGCTTTTATATCAAAAGAATTTATAAACTTCAATTCCAACCCATAGATTCTTAAGGCTATGTTTGGCAAATTAGTTGATAAGCTGTAATAAGGTATCTGATAACTGATAAGCTAGCTGATGAATAAAACGTGTTTGGCAGAAACTAGCTGATAAAGTAGCTTATAACTGTAAAATGACAAAAAAAAGCATGTTTGAAATTGGTAGTGTAAAACTTAGGAGGGGTATATTTGAAATAAAAATAATAATAAGTCTCATAAATCACCAAAATGCTAGAAAGAGTAGTTTTTTTAAAAAATTAGCTTATAATCCATCCAAACATGTACCTAACTTATAAACTGACTTATACAATAGCTTATTTTTATCTAACAATGCCTAAATTTGCTACCGGCCACGTAATCATTAGGTTTGGAACAAAAACTTAAAAAGCTAAAACTTGTTACATAACTCAAAAGTATATGTAAATATGGTTGATGGAAATTCTAGATTTTATAAAATTTAATTTTTTTTAAAGCTAAAAGAAAATTGGAAACTTTGAAAAGTAATTTTGTAAGGAAAAATTTGAGAAAAAGAATGAGAATCTTAAATTTTGAAGATTTTTTCAAAAAAATTTACCTATAAAAGAATAATGATTTTTAATACATTATATAAGTGAAAATGTCGGAACTTAAATATGTTTAGGAGAGACAATAATATTTTACTAGTTGTGTTTATACTTTTTATACCTAAACGTCCAACTTTATAAGCTTATTTATGGACTCGAACTAGAGATTGATTAAGTTGTTATTGGCTCGAACTCAACGGTTCATTATATTTTGCTAATATGATTTATGAACATATGAATATGTTTGACTAAAAAAATGGATGTTCAAATGACTTGGCTCAATCTGGATAGAAAACTTTAATAGAGCTTTTGAACAAGCCGGGTAAGAAATTGGAGTAATGGAGGTCGACTCGTTAAATTAGGCAGGCTTTATTTTATGTTCGAGATCACAAGCTCGAGTGGCTCATTAAAATCTCGAATTTTTTAGATTGAAAAGAATAATATTTTTTTTGTGCATAACATATCAAGTTATAGATTCTTGAATTAAAAACTATAAACATTAAAACATATCTTAAAATAATTTATTTTAAAATTGAAAAAATATCGTAAAAATAAACTGTAAGTACAGGTCTTAGTTTGTTGGCAATCCACTTGATCAACAAGAAACGTAGTTCTTACTCTTATGAAGAAACCTGTGATCACGTCAACAAAATTGAAAATTTATTCTTATAGGTCTTAAAATAATTTGTAACCAGTCCCAGGGTGGATTCTATTTTAAGTTTAACCACCTCTAATTTAGGTTGTGGATAATATTTTCTAAAGTTAATTAGATAAAAACAAGAGGAAACCAATCCACCAAGTATAGCCATGAAAATCTGTATGTTGATAGTTCATTGAGACTTATAATCTATTCAATCAACTATAGATGACAACTAGTTGGTTGAGACTCAATAAAACAGAAAGTAATGATATGAAGCTGCTTATTCCATAAGCTTATAGAGGGAGCTTTATGAAAACATGTGTTTTTGTCCAAACCTACCCTTCCAATTAAAAAGCACGCTCCTCATTGGTGTTTGAATGACATCCGAACATCAAACCAATTAACCAAACATATATCAACAGATATCTTTCAAGCATTATATCACAATCATAGCGGCTAAAAACAAAGTTAACCAAAATACTCTAGTGTTTTTTGTTAAACCCCCCAAAAAAACACACCATTCATCATGTTCAAAGATAGAATTCATTCCTCCTACTTACTGTTCATGGATCAAATACTACCAGGGTGCTGTTAATTTGTTCAAAATACTCTCATCATACGATTCTAACAGAAGAACATGGAGCTGCTTACTTTCTCATGAAGCCTCGGAATCTGAGTGAAACCACCTGCTGCTGAGCTCCCACCACCACTGTGGCTCGATGCAGCATCCGACATGTCATCCAGCTTCACAAATTGACCCATTTGCGCAGCAGCCAGATGCGCATAGCAGATGGGAGCCACTGCACATAAAACAACAAACATTAATCATTTTCAACAACACTTTTACACCATCAGAGTACTATTTTGTTTCTAAATCAAGAGTAGTCAACACAGTTATATTACCAACTGATATGGCAGTTGTGCTTCTCTGGTACCTGCATGCATTATCCATAAACCACAAATCAATCACACTTTATATATATATATATAGAAGACTTATTTGTTTGCTGTTAACAACATGGTCTTTACAACTTACACATAAGACAATGAATGCACAAGCTCTTGCAAATCATCAGTAGAAAAACCAATCTGATCCAAAAGAACATGATAATGGGTAGGCCGACTTGTACCCTAAAAACCAACACAGAATCAAGTTACTTTGTTACTTAACTCATAACAATCACAAATATGTACGAAAGCTTTCATATTTAAAACTCACAATCGGCCCATTCTGGGCACACAAGTAGAAATCATTATTCTTGGGATGGCAGACTTTGTTGTCAACAATCGTTCCTGAAACCCAAAAACATACAAAGATTAACTTCACATTCATTTTCCTCCTAACAAACTCATAATCTTCAAGAATCCAGAGTCAAAACCTGGTGGAACGTTGGCTGCATCGTTTGGTTGAAAAAACTTGGTGTGGTGAGTCTTTTGAGCCACGATCACAGTGAACTTCGGGTTCCATCGGTCATCTAAAAACTTGCATGCCTACATCAAACCATTAGTCCATTATCATATTAAGCCCAAATGATTTTAACTACATCTTGTATTAACGAAAAACCAACAACTATCAAACCTCCATTATCTGATCAAGCTCAATGTTTAGCACTTGGCTAAACTGCGACTCGCTAACTCCATCCCTGCAAGCAACACCATGAAAGAAAGTCATTAAAATCAAACCAAACACAAAAGTTGCCAAACACCTGCGACTGACTTACCTGAAAATAATTATGTTCACTGGTTTCATCTTCTGAGTACTTCGGTAGAAATCTTCCAATAACTCCCTGAAATCATAAAACCAATCATATCAGCCATTACAACGAATAAAAAGTCCTAATCTTTTTCAAATCTTGATAATTGTAGAGTGTATAAAACTATATGGTAACCCACCTGATCATCCCCTCATCTTTATCATCCGACACAGGTTTAAACAAACCATCAATCATCTCAACTCTTGCGGACTGAGTCCGAACAGACGCCCTGTAACGAGAAACAAGGGGCCAACCCCTCGACCCAACAACCTACAAAATCCAACTTAGATTCAGATTACCAGGAGAACCATGAGACACAATGTAGAAATCTAGAAATGTCACTGTACCGCTGCAATGGAAGGAACATCAGCGCGGCCAGGAGAACCATGAGACACATCCATTCCGATAATCAATGTCGGACTCTTCGAAACCACAGGCATACTTCTCGAGACCTCCATTGAAAGCATGGAGTTAATACCACCCATCTGAAATCAAACAAATAGAAATGAGACACGAGTTCCATATAGATCAAAAGTAACTACAACAGTTTCAAAAAGAAATCCAGACCTTGGCATTGATTTTCAGAAGTATGTTGGTTAGGTACTGATCATTGATTTTCCCCGGAGCCATGCATTGTGTGACGATCCCGAAATCCACTAGACACTTCCTCTTCCAGGGACCTATAAAAAAAAAACCAACTTCAGTAAGCAGACAAACAGTTTCCTATTTCGGGTAGCAAAAGATCAAGAAAGAAACTAAAAACCGTATATGTCAGAGTTCTTTTTCTCCGGAAGGATGCACAGAAGGAATCGAGGAGGGCCGGGGAGTCTTTGTTTAATCAGCTCAAACATCTTCTCAACACGAACTACGGCAGGACTGCGTCGAGATTGCGGGTTTTCATCGATGACGGCATATGGCTTATCAAGATTCTGAACATAAAAACCAGATTACCAATCATCATCATCTTTACCATCTAGCATTTCAATCACAGCAAATATAGAAAGTATTTACCACTCCTTTAGCTTGCGAACACCTCGGAAGATCTCTTTGCAACAGATTCATGTCACACCGGGCAGAAAAGTTGACGATTGCCCATTCAAATATCCTAGTTGGTTCAACAAGGGTCTGCAGTCATATAAAACAGCCATCAGACCAATAACACAAGAAATCTAAACTAAAAGAGCTCGTGATCGACCTTGTTGTTAAAGTTCCAACGACCACCACGTGGAAACAAGTCTCCACCGCTCCCAAACCTCAGCTTCGGCGGCTCCAAAACACGGCCCTGTACTTCTGTGAAGGATGTGCTGATCGCTATGCCCGTGGAATTGATGAGTGGATCAGCCTCATAATTGCTTTGCCTCAGCGCCTATACAGAAAAACAAACACGGATCATTACAATATACCATTACCGATAAAGACCTAATATAAAGGTAGTAGTAACTTACACCAGTCAAGGCTCTCATCCTCTCCTGAGGCTTCTGTCTAGATTTCTCAACAAGTGTAGCTCTTTGCATACTAGACAAGGATTTTGTATACCGTTGCAAAGACACCAACTCGCAAAACTATATATAAACACAGACAAATATTAGAATTGTATAGGATTTAAAATTTAACAAAATCTAACTAGAATACCTCCAGGGGAACATAAACTGGCCTCCTTGGCTTCCCCACATCAATGCATGGAAATTCAGGGAACTCGGGCTCTATACGTTTATGATTCACAAAGTAATCATAAACAGTAATCTCAACTGCCTCACCAGGGCTGTTGTGTCCTTCTCTCTGATTCCTCGACCTCAGCAAAAATCTACAAAACACAATCGCATTAAAATGTCATTTAATCCTACATTTTATAGAGCCAACTGAATTTCTTCTACCAGATAGCATGAACTTAAATAACTTACGTCTGTTCTCGGCAAGATTGTTCACTCAACCCAATGATTTTGTGCTCCAAATTGGAAGGAAAGGTCTTGACACGAAGGTTCTTCAATGATCTTTTAGCCTGTTCAACAGAAAATCAACAGAGATGAACATATATACAACACTTGAGTGAAAAGAACATAATTTCATATTTCAAAAACAATGAAATCGTTCCTAGTTCTATGGTTTGGAGATAAGCAGCAAACCCCAGAAAGCACACTAGAAATCGTTCTTAGGTCTGGAGTCAAAAGATGTTTACTGTTTTCTGTTTTGCACTTGTGATATTGATCGAATGGGCTGATCAATTCATTAAGAACCGGGGTGGAGCGAGAAACTTTATCTAGGGGAGCCTAAAATAAATGTTGAGGAAAAGCCTTTTCAAGATATATGTTTTTATATGGCAGATGATCGTGTGAGAAGTTTTGGTTAACGTGAGAAATGTGAAAAGTGGATCTGAACCAATGATTACTTTTCATCCTATGCCCTCCCATTAATTGTGCTTTAGAAATGAATTAATCCGGTGTATCTTATCTTAATGTGCATCCGACTGTAGATAACCACTTCTCACAAATGTGCATCCGACTGTAGATAACCACTTCTCACACCTTAACTTATGCATCCGACTTTTTTTATATAGTTGTACATAAATAATAGTTGTTAAAAAGTAAGATTAAACAACAAAAAATGTAATAGATAGAAGTATAAACAATAAAACCTTTTGAGAACGTATGAAACATAAACATTTGTTTTAGTTTACAAAACCTTTAAAATTTGGGACAGAAAATGTATTCATAAACATAGTAGATAAAAATATAAACAACAAAACCTTTTAAAAACATATGAAACTTATCTAAGAAAATTATTTTATTTTTCAAAACCTTTAAAATGTGGCATTTCCCCAAGAAAAATTAATAATCTAGTGCAAGTATAACATAGTTTGGTGGGAATAAGTTCTAATATATAAAAACCTTTTTCTATAAACTTCCAGAGGGGGAGCTTTGGCCCCTTCTGGTTATGAGGTGGCTTTAGGAAAGAAAAAGATATCTATTATTATGTTAGAAGATAGCAAGTAGGCAAAAAAATAGGCAGATTGATATATCTATCTAATTATCTTCATTATACATATATATATATTAGATAGGCAGAAAAAATAGGCCAATATATTTTGTTTCTATATAAATAATATATACATTAGATAGAGATATAGGCAGAAAAACTAGGTTGTATTATTGATAATTTCTAATCCAAAAAAAATACAAATGGAACGCATGCCTCACCACCGCCTCACAAATTACCTCACAGTTTTTGGCATATCATTTAAGACGTTTTTTTGGCCATATAGCACTGAGGCATGCCTCGAGGCGTCACCTCAGCCGTTTTTTAAAACCATGATAATGACTACTAATGAATCTAAAAGAGATTAGCTATCTTTACCCGAATCCAGTCTATCTCCCGTAGAGATCGAGCACCTTGATTCTGTAGGAGGAAATCAATGACTTTCCCTGGTTGGACTATCATAGTTGATGAAACATCTGTGCAAAATAAAAATAAAAAGTAATTAGTTTCATCATTTTTAGTTGAAACAAGCCAAAATATCAAAACCTACCCATGTTTAAACTCAGACCAGACTGAGTAGCCCGAAAGCTAGAATGAAAACCTCTGCAACAGTGTACTCCGCCCCCAATGTTCACGAAGTTCTTAGCGTCATTATGGAAGAAAGATTGGCGAACAAGAAGGCAGCCTCTGCATAAACAACAAATAAATCATCATAAAGTGCTAATGAGAACATATAGAACTCAAAGAAAATCACCATTTTCGATATGTATACTTACTGTTTCGCAGCATGTTGCCTCAGGAGCACATCCAACACCCTCACAGCTTCATGAAACTGCTCTGAATCTTGCCCTTGAATGGCTTTGAAGATTGCTTGGATCGGAATCTTGGTAGCATAGTTGATATGCAGCTTGTAGGACTTGCACTGTGGTGGCCGTCTTGACCTCTTAGAGCCAGTTTCACTCGGGCTACCAGTCGGGCTCCCACTACCACCCCGTACCACAGTCCTACAAAACAACAAACCATCATTAACATCAAAACTCTAGAACGAAACAAAAAAGAGACAACATGATTCTAGATCATTACCGGTTTGACGAAAGATTCTCCAAGACAACAGTGAACTCGAGCTTAGTCCCCGGCAAAGGGCCAACAGTAAACAGTGTCTTCTCTCCATCATACGCAAAACCTTTACCCCCCATCTCAGCATTGTATGTTCGGTGAGCCATGTCGAGCACTCGTCTCCCAACTCCCTTGGCCTCCACCGGATTCCCATCCTCGTAGAAAAGGGCCACCTAAAACAGCAAACAACAGCTATATAAATCAGTTTCCTACGGACATTATGAAGAAATTTGTATTAGAAGTTGAAGAGGTGTGGATATATACACTATATTGAAAAAAGTGGTCGCTGCTGCTGCTAAATTTGACGTTAAAATGGTTGCTGACTAACTTAAGCGGTAGACCTTTCGTGCCAAGCCCCTTCCTATCCATAATGGTGCGGGTCGAGCCATGTGCTTTGGCGGGTATGAAATTCGGTGGAACCACTGGCGGAGGTGGTGGGAGGGATTCTGATCCACTCATCTTGATTGAGATTTCTGTTACATGTGAAAAAGAGTTAAAGATCTGAACAAAATATAATACTAACACAGAGATTACAACAGCAATAGAATTTCAATATTTGTCAATATGAACATAAAATCATAAATAAGACATTGAATTTCTAAATGTATCAAATAAGTGAACAAACGAATATAGAAAAAAATTTAAAAAAAAGGAATTAAATATTGGATATAAACCTCATTGATAAGCAGATCCAAAACTAAGCGCGCACACACACACACAAAATACTTATATATGCATAAACAGAGTACAACAGATATGGATGTGAATCTAACTACTATATTTATTAGGGTGGAAACCTTATAAATCATGTGAACAAAAACCCAAAAAATAGGAAAAAACATAAATCGAATTGTATTCAGGAACAATAAGATATCAAACTCATAGATTATTTCCTTTCTAAGTAAGGATACCAAGAACTAGAAAGCAACGATTTATCAATGTTTCAAGAAAAAGCAATAGATATAAAAAGATTATGTATGCTGTACATACACATGTGTATATGTATATATACATGCATAAACAGAGAAAAACCCTACAAATCATATCAACAAAACCCCAAAACGTGGTGGAAAAACATAAATAAAGTTCTATTCAAGAACAAAATCATATCCAGATACATAGATTGTTTAGTTTGAGTAATGATACGAAAAGCAAGACAATCCAGACGATTTAGCTGTGTATTTAAGAAGAAAAACCGTATCGAAAAAAGCCTACATTATTCTACCTAAAAGCAAACGGATATAAAAAACTTCATATATACTGAAACCTAACATATATGTATAACAATGTACACATGCATAATCAGAGAACAACAGATCTAGATGTGAATCTAGCTACTACAGTTCAAGAAGAAAAAACTTATAAATCATATCAAAAAAACCCCCAAAAAATCACAAAAAAAAACATTAAATAAACAAAGAACACTACATTCAAACGCATAGATTGTTTTTTGTAGAGTATTTTGTGCAAAATCAAACAAAAAACATCATATATACTCTACACACAAATAGATATATGTATATATATATATATATATGTGTGTGTGTGTATGTGTGTTCATACAACATCCATAAACACAGAAAATAGACCTGGATGTGAATCTAGCAACAATATTTCAAGGAGAAGAAACTTATAAACCAAATCAACAAAAACCCAAAAAAATCGGAGACAAACCATATAAACAATATAAAAAAACCCCAAAAAATCGGAGAAAAAAAAAGTTATTAGACTTGTATTGAAGAACAGCCATATCCAGACACATCGATTTTTTCGTTTCTGGGTAACAACACCAAAAACCCAAAAAAAATTACAGGCGATATATTGTTGGTCTAAGAACAAAAACGATCGGAACATAAAATCACCATGTATACTGTACACTAAGATATATGTATACATGCATAATCAGAACATTATAGATCTGGTTAAAATCTAGCTACCTAAAGGAGAAAAACCCTTGTAGATCATATCAATAAAACCCCCAAAAACCCCAAAAATAACATAAACAAACTTCTATCGAAGAACAGTAACACATTCAAACTTTTTCGTTTGTGAGTAACGATAAGAACAAAAAAGATACAGGAGATTTATCACTGTTTTAAGAAGAAAAACTATCAGAAGAAGAATACATTATTCAAACAACAAAATAGATACATAAACATCATGTACACTGTACACACACACACACACATATATATATATATATATTCATACATCCATAAACAGAGAAAATAAACCTAGATGTGAATCTAGCTAAGCATATTTAAACCATATGAACATAACCCCAAAAAAATCGGAGAAAAAACTTAAAAACAATATGAACCAAAAAACCCAAGAAAATCGGAGAAGAAACCACTAATAGACTTTGTATTGAAGACAATGCCTTATCCAGATACATCGATCGCTTTGATTCCGAGTAACAATACGAAAAACCAAAAAAATACAGACGATATTCGGTTGTTTTAAGAAGAGAATGGTCAGAAAATCACACAATAGCCATAAAAACACACCATGTTTACAGTACAAACACACACAAAATCACTCGATATACACATTCGATCGACCAAAAAACCATGAAAAACCCCCCAAAAAGTTGACACAAAAAACACAGCGATCCATGGAGAACAAGTGATTATACCTCGCTAGCTCGGTTGCTTTCCTTTGAGACAGACGAAGAAGAAGAAGAAGAAGAAGAACGCTTGCGAAAACCCTAGACTGGCAGAGAGCAATGTGACTGTAAGTAATGAAGAAGGAGACGAAGGGATATACGTATAGATTGTGTATGTATATATAATGGAAGAGAGCAAATCCCTAAAAAGATGGTGTTATATAATCAAGGCGCGGGAAGTTAGAGAGGTGTATTTGTAGAGAGAGGGCACCTCCATAATGCTACAGTGGACGTCTCTGTTGCTGCTGCAATCACCTCCTGCCACGTGTCCCTATACTGGGTGATTTCTCTGTTTTACCCTCGTCCCCGATATTTGCTCAAATGGTAATGGAGGCGGGTGTTTTCGTCCTTTTTTGCGTTATGGTGGTGCGCACACCCGACGATTTCGTGAAATCCATTCCGGACGAAAATTTTGTTTTTATTTGAGAAGTTTTAAAAAAGAGGACTTTTTATTTGTTATCATGAATTATATTTCTGATATGGACAATATGGTAATTTCCTGTAGATTTAATAAAATGGTATAGATTTTTATGGATTTTTATTTGGAAATCAAATTTGGTATAATCTTTCTATACAAGTTAATTATTTTCTATCTTGTCAATGTCACAGTCGAATTAAATTTCTTTTTTAGTTTCCTTTTGTAAATAAATTAACCATTAATAAAAAAACAATAACTAAATTCACAGCAATTACAAATGATGGTCTAGCGTAGTGGTGGAGGTAACACCCTTGTGTCTTCAAGGGATGGTATCATCGGTTTCGAACCCTGTGGGAAAGACTTTCTGTAGTACCTAGCTCTTGGGTCGGTCCATAGGACTGGTTTAGGGGCGAGTTCATGGGCCGGTTCATGGGTGCGAGAGATTAATCGATGTCCGTTTGGATCCGAATACCTCCTGAACGTGTGTGAGTTATCTGCCGTTCAAATTTTTGCCGTTCAAAAAGAAATCACAATGATTAAAAGCTACATTAATAAAGTATGAGTGAAGCTGTAGAAATTTCCAAATTAAATGTTGATCTAATAAAATATAAATCAATTAAATACTTTGTTGAGATAAATTGAATTATGTATTCATATAGATAATGTTATAACTTTCAAAAATAGAAAAAAAAACTATACTTAAATCATGGATGTAATATTTAAGATGTTGGCTTTATTCGACAAAAAAAGACTAACTTATAAGCTAGTCCATCCAAATATATAGCATAAGTTAGCTTATTAAAATACTACTTGGAGTAGCTCTTTAGAAGCTTTTTGTAGTTTTTAATATACCATTTTTAATATTAATTATTAGAGAAATTATATTTCCTCCTACCTTTTTAACATATCCATCATCCTACTCACTTAATCATTTGACATGTGTAATGCATTAATTCTCTTTTTTCATATCATTCCTAAATTTTAACACTTGTCAAATAATCAAGTGAGTACGATGATGAGTAGGTTAAAAAGATAGGAAGAAATATAATTTCTCCTATATACCCCTTTTGGTTATTTTACATACGGGTGTTGTTAACTATACCCCTCTAGACTTATAACACCAATCAAAAACTGCCTAGAAGTTTGAAAATATATAATTTTAAAATAAAAAGTTAACTTATTTATGGCTAAAATTACATAAAAGTTTGAACCAGTGTCACATCATAGGGATAGAGGGGGGTGTAATGATCCAAACCCTTTACATACTCATAAGCTAGTTTTTATCAAACGTAGTTTATTCAAAAGCTAGTTTATCAGCTACTAGCTAGTTTGTCAAACACAACCTTTGATGATTTGTAGAAGTTATCATTAAAACTTTAATATTTCAGGTTTTCGGTTTGAATAAAACATAAATTATAAGTACTAGTTGAAAATGTTTTAGATATCTAATAAAAATTTTAAATAGTTTATCGATGTTAATTGATGTTAAATTAGATAGTAAAAATTTGTTGTTTTTTTTATTATATGAGTATAATGGTTATTTATAAACTCTAATTTTAAGAAAATTACAAGGCTTGTTCAAATAACATATTAGAGGCGGTCAAATAACTATTTATTTGAAAGCACAATCAGGGCTAATCTAATGTAAGATGTTAAAGCGGCAAAGGCTTCTGTAATAGTGGAAAATGTTGTGCCTCACTTCTTTAAACAGCTTATTTTGCATTATCAAACTAATGTTTTATAAATTGTTTTTGAAAAACCCTAATTGTTTTATAATATAATTAGTGTACATGTGTAGTACAATGGAGTGTAATATTTTATTATAAATGAGATATGAATAGTTGATATAACTTCTAACTAAAATAATATTTGAAATTTGTGTTTAAAAAAAACTACAATTGGTTAAAGATGTTTTGGTATTATAAAAATCCAATAAATAAAAACTTGAAATAATAAGAGAGAGATTAAATATAAACCATCCTAATTTATACATATTATACAAATCATCCATTCCATTGTTTATTTTTAATTAAGTTTTTTCATTAAATTGTTTTAATGAAATAAAATTGTTTTGTGTAATTGTTTTTTTATAAAATTATTTAACCTATGATTAAGATAAATAATTATGGATAAGCATGTGATTTTGTATCTATCTATAATCTTGGCGACTCAATACTCACCAATCACAATGTATCAAAACATTATCACATTATTATCATAGCAAAATCACATAATGAATCACTCGTTTTAGATACATTATTATCACTATAAAATCATATTATTATCACAACATTGTCGACGAATGTGGCATCGATGTAAGATGACATTAACAATATTAAGTGACGACGACAAACTTCGGATAACAACAGATTGTAAATGAACTAAATTTTCATTTTATTCTAATTTTACCATGGGTTAAATAATTTTGAGGTTTATAAAAGTCCTCGTATTTTCCTAACAGAATGATTTTAAGCGCTTGAATGCCTCCATGTATGTATGCGTGTGTGTCTATTTCTATATATATGTATGTGTTGTTTTATATATGATTAGTTATTTGAGGAATATAAAATTTATGAAATCCATGATTTCTATACTAAGCCATCAATTTAAGATAATCAATGTTACTTATTAAACAAACATTAAATGTAACATCCCGTATCCGTAAAAGTAAGTTAAAGTTGGTGGCTTTAATGGGATTGTTTTTAACTTAAGGGGCTAACTTGTAATTTTGGAAACTAATACAATTAGGGGTTTCATCCATTGTTTTCATTTTGGGAAAATCAAAATCAAGGGATGGTATGAGTGTGTGATAGAGTCTTGGTGGAGAGCAATCAAATTGGATAAGAAGAGATTGTAGCTTAGCTACTCTTGAAGGGAGAGATTCATCTCTAAGGTATGAATACTTGACTTTTGTTCTAGGATCTCCATTTAGGGAGTTTAAGCTTTGCTTATTTTGGAATTTAAATTATAATTGGATTAGTTAGGTTTTTGGTTGGACATTGATTGGTATGAGATCTAGGGTTTATTATAATCTTCTATCTTGATAAATGAGATGGGTTTCATGTTTATAGATAGGGTGTGGGTTTGATTTTGGTAATTGAATGAAAAACCCCTTTATGGGTGATTTTTGGAACAAAATGCTTATGGAAATGAGGGTTAATCTATAGATTTTTGAGGGTTTTGATTTCAATAATGGTAGGATATGAATTGGGGTTTAATTGGGACTTGATTGTGGTTTTCATGGAGTAAGAATGGAGGTTTAAAGCTTGAAAAATCGACAAAATGGAGAAAATCGGAGCTGGTGGGGAAGACAGCACCCTATGCGGGTCTGCTCGTGAGTCAGGTCACGTGGCAACCCGCGACGCGTGTAAGCTGGCGGCTTGCGCGGGTGCCACGCGGGTCAGGCCTCGGGCCAACCCGTCGATGCTGCTATTCTTCCAAGCTATTTTTCGTTCGTTTTTCCGTTTTTCGCGTGGACTTCGGGGTTGACCTAGGGGGATCTTTAGGGACTCAAATTAGGATTAATTAGGATGTTTAGAGTAGGATTTAACACCTTTCAATGATGTTTAAATACAGGTTTCAGTTTGTACTTTTTAAGAGTTTTTGGGGATTTCCTTTGGTGTTGAACTTCAGGTGAGTTCCTTAACGCTTTTACTCAAACTCTAAGGCTATGTTTGGATGGACTAGCTTATAAGCTAGCTGTTGATTGATAAGCTTGCTAG
>LUCG01239215.1:0-11924 GCA_001633085.1 Carthamus tinctorius
ATATATATATATATATATATATATATATTGATCAATTTCGTTAATGACCTTATTTTCATTGAGAACAATGAAACTATCTAGAGCACCCTACATATTCATAATGAATATGGAGGGGAAATTCATCATAAATCTATGTGTTCATGATGAATTTTGTATAGAAATTAAAGTCTATATTTCATGAATATGGACACGTGATGCTCTTACTAGTTCTTTGATTCTCTTTCCATGAATTGTGTTGGATAGGGAATTGATTTGATACATCTTATCTCGGTGCATCTCATCCTGATGTGTATCTAACATTTTTAACCACTTCTCATGCTTTTCACAACAAGTGATGTTCCACAGTAGTATAACTCTAATCATGAAACTGTTCTCACGGTAAACATCATACATAAGAATGCCCTCCTCATACAACATCTTCATATCATCTATTACCAGCCTAAGAAACACATCTAGATTCTAAATGAAGCTATTTATTCTGTGAATGACCAACGCAAGTTTAACATACGAATGTTTCAAACTCATCCAATAAAGTAAACTATAGATCGTAAGAAAGATGATCCATAGTGACTATGTAATATTATTCAGGTTGAAACCATCAATGTATACCCAAGGTATGACTAGTAAACAAAAATAATGAGATTATACTATCATGTTTGGTACCATGGAAAAGGGACCCACTCACATTAAAACACAAAGCAAAAAAATCAACCTTAGTTTGATGGCTTTTCCAAAATAATCATACATAACAAAGTCTTTGCCACCCCCTTTTCTAAGAATTTTAACCATTAAAGCACAAGGTACAAACCCTAAGAGCATGGTTTTGAATGACCAATTTGGTAATCATTGTTGATGATTAATGGTTGAAATTGTTGCCATACCAAAACCATCACCTCACCACTTATTTCGGGTTTTTTTTTTTGGATACACACACACACATGAAGGATATATAAAAGAAAAGTTAAAAGTAAGAAGGTAAGAAGGATATGAACTACTGATACTTTTAATCTCAAAGCTTATTCTATGAATTACGTTTGGTAGAGAATCGATCCAATGCATCTCTGTACATCTCATCTCTGTACGTCTAATCCTAATATGCATCCAAAGGTGGAGATTTCTTCTTACCCTTCTCATCATAACTTCCATTCTTACCGGAGCTCAACCCTCAAAATATATGTATCAAACATTTCAAGTATGTTTGATATTTATAGTACATGTACTAAACGCTATTCAACACAAACAAGCAATTAACAAGCACCCAATTGACCAACTGTTCCATCAAAACATTTCTAGCGTGGAGGGAAATGACTACATTTTCTTCTACGCTCGAGAATTATTTAAAAAGAAATGCGGTTTGTATATACTCATTTTTTATTCTGATCATCTAACTGGTCTCATGGTGTTTAAGAAATCTAGAGAAAATTGTGTGCAAAAGAAAAGGACAACATATTTTTACAAAACCATTTAAAACATCTATATTTTAAAAGATGTGATATTTTTCTTTTACGATTATTCAAAAAGACATTTTTTTTCCCAAATATAGGTGAATAGACACATTTCAACTAAATACCATTAAAATGTATAATATAAGAGTATGCTTTTTTCAAATAACAATCGATTAAAACATGTGCTTCTAATATAATCTAATGATTACAAAAATAATATATATGTTCTGAAAATATAAATATCATTTATTGTGGAACATATATGAAAAAGCAGCCGTATAAGCTGCAAATAATTGTCTGGTCTATTTGCAGCAGAATACTTTACGTAAATGATACCACTTTAATTCATCTACACAACTTCCAGCCAGACCATCAAATCCCATATCAAAAACTTACTGTGCAACATCAACTTGCATCTCATGCATCAAAAGTTGTACATTTTCTCGATATCTAAACAATGCAAATATAACGAAAATTTTCGTTATATGTTTAACCCTTTTTTTCTCTTCGCTTGGACCAAAATAGCCAATATTTCACAATTGTCCATTTCGCAACTTAAACAATGTACCTTTTATAGATTTAGATACACTTTTAGTGAGATTGGCTTGCAAAATAACTCACTAAAATCATATTATATGTATAAAAAAAAAGGTACACAAAATGGACAGTTTCCCCAACATAATAAACTGGCATTTTTAGCAGAAGAAGAAAACATTAATAAGGTTGGTTTATGACTGCAGCAGTACATATTTGTCATATAGAAGGGACAAACAGACCACTCCAGATCTTTCTTTTTCTTACTCTTTCTGCCAACTAAAATAATGCATATAAAACAGCCCAAATGAGGAAAAAGAAAAACCAACCATATAATGAATACAAGTCAACAAAATCAAACCTTGCAACTTCAATCATTTTCATTTCAACAACTATCATCTACTACCATTGACAAAATGTGGTTTTGGATTAACAAATTGAAAAAGAAAGCAGTCAACTACTACTGCGCTTGTAATGTTCTTTGATGAATTTTTCTGCATAACAAGGGTACTTGTGTCGAATATACGCTCTAATGCATTTCTGATACGAGAAGTCGATCCATACGCCATCGTGTCTCACCACAAATAGGCATCTTGAGTTTCTGAATTGTGGATGCCGATCAACCTTCACAATAATAATTCAAAATTTCAATGAAATATCAAGCAAGAGAATAGAGAGAGTAATTGGCTAATTGTATGGAATTTAGTGGTATAAAGTCCATTCAAGATCTTTGATTCGGGATCTACACGACAACTGTTGTGGGCCCAACAACGGTTCTTGATTTCTCAAGACAAAGACTTTTAAGTGAATTAGACAGGCAAAGACTCGGTCGCAATGTGATAGGTGTTATTATTAAGTGTTATAAATAAAGAATGTTATGACAGAAACATTAATGAAAGAGCCATCAAATATCAAGATAACCAAGGATTTGGACTTAAAAGGTATAAAAATGTTGTTGTATAATGGAGTGCTACTAGAAGATAATTTAGTATTATAAATGCATTGTTGTCGTCAATGTGAACATATATAAATCATTTTATTCACATAATCTGTAACATGAAAAACGTCACAAAGATGAAGCAACTTTGATGCATTTCCACATAAAAGACTTGCATATTTTTCTTCATCAATCATGATGGAATTTTTTATTTCTCACAAGCTTCATGTGATATAGAATCAGATAAAAGTAGCTGCAAGAGTATGATCACACATGGCAGTATAAAAAAACCTAGTTCAACTTTTTATTACATGAACCAACTATAATTTTAATGGAAAAGCACGGATACAAGCTTAAGAATATTAAGTTTTGACTACAAGAATCATACTTATTGTAGAAACTAATTGTTCGAACCATTGTTTATATATAGAGGTGGGTTCATACGAGAACGATGTCAATTTAAGAAAACGCGAGGACGATTCTCAGCCACACATTNACTGGAGATGATTAAAGGAGGGTGACCCGGTCAAAGCCGCCTTTATTAACCGAATGAGTGGTTGAGATTCGTTCTCACATTCTCTTAAAAAATTATGTTTCTCACATGAACCTTTCTCTGTCTCTCTCTCTCTCTCTCTCTCTCTCTCTCTATATATATATATATAAGTTCCTAAAAGAGAAATTTATCATAGTCCCTCTATAGCTTGGGTCCTTCAGGGAATTTGAATATTTAAACCTTGCATATATAAATCACAATGCAATCTTCTATACACTAGTAGATGAGCCAAAATAAACCAGAGTGCACTCCAACTATTGAATACTTGCGTAAGATTGTGTTGGTCTATAATTATTATATATGGAAACCAGAAAAAGGTGAATTTGAAATGCTAGCAATTAGCTGAGACCGAGTATCTAACGGAAACTGTAAGCAGATAGTGAAACAAAACGAGATTTATGCAACTTACCATAATAGAATTGATGCCACAGCCAATCTTATCTTCAGAGTGGGGATGATAAGCAAGAAGCTTCTCTATCACAGTTTCCTCATCTTTTTGTGTAAGTGGCTCTCCATCCAAATACCTGATAGCAGGAAAGGCGGTTACAGTAATATCATTCCACAATCCATGCATATGTATAATCTCTATAGAGAGCGCATATGTTGAATGCTACATTAATAAATATGAACTAGTGACCCTTAAGGCATTTCCTTGCTTTAAATTCTGAAATAGCAACAATTTTGACCACCCAATTAATAAGATATGTATGTTTCATTTCGAAAGAAATCCAACCAAAAAGAGTGAGACGTGGATCACAAAAACCACATCCAGATGTCCTTGTGGAGTGCAATGGAGGCAGATGTGTAATCAAGGACCACGACACCATGAAAAATTGGGGGAGGACCTGAAGATGTTATGCTCCTATGTTTTCTAGGCTGTTTGGCAGTTGCTGAATGGTTTGGTGCTGGATGATTAAGTGGTAGGATTGATTAAGAGACTCTTATGATATAAAGAACGTAGCTGAGTTTCATTAGGCATTTTGAAAGATCCACCTTGTCTGAATTTTGTAATTTGCTTTACAAAGTGAACCTAGCTGACTCAGCTACTCCCTCCCACTTCCCATCCGCCCTTACAGCTCAGCAATGAATTATGTTGTCCCAAAGGAAATGGTACCAGATATACGACATATCTTTATATCATCCTTCATAAAAAATCTTTGTACATTTCCACCGAACTACTCACAAATCAAACCGACTTTTGTGACCTTTTCCCATTTAGTATGTTTTTTCATAAGCTAGCTGCAGACCAGGCCCCCAACATAAGAGTTCTAGGCTCTTTCAATTTAACACAAACTTGTGATGTAGAAATGCTCCTCCCCAGTTACAACATCTTTCTTCATGTGTTCTTAAATCTTGAATAGCTAAGTCCAAATTATTCTTTCATATCCAAGGTTCTAAAAGACACGTTATGGTGCACATAACTTCGAGGTGTGGCCTTGCCACCATGTTAAATCCCATGGCGCGACTTTGAGGCGTGGCTTGCAATATGGCACGTGATGGCGGGTTATAAGGAGTGTATTAGGTGTGAACAGGTTCTTTTTTTTTATTATATAACGTATGGCTTATGGAAATTAAATATTATTGATTCTAACTATTCACTGAAAACGGAAATTTCATTAGCCACAAGTTGAAGGTCAGGTTCTGGGCAAAGCCCAGGTGAACCTTCTCAAAAAAAAAAAAAGTTGAAGGTCAGGTTCTGGGCAAAGCCCAGGTGAACGGTGAACCTTCTCAAAAAAAAAGTTGAAGGTCAGGAATAATCTAAATTCAATTTCAATGACGAAAATAAATGATGAAGATTACATAGGAGGATAGCTTCTTTATAAGATACATCTAATTTAATCCAATCTAACATGTTCTTTTTGCATATGATGTTAGAATTTTAGATTAGAGACGTATGAATTATGAAACCATTAGTAAAACACTTTTTTTGTTGCGCTTACCTGACGTCATTTTTGTAAGCTTTGTATATTTGATATCAAATAATCAACGCACGTTTCTTCTTTTGTTTATAGGTTTATATGAATTTAATTTGTTTAATTATTATTATTCAAGACACTGACACACAAACATCTGTATAAGTATTATACAAGCCTTCGCTGTTCATTAATCTTCTTTACAAAAACTTATCGTTATCCACAATGGTAAACCTTTTCAATGACTTATTCTTTTTGCCACCTCCGCTTTCCATTAATCTTTATTAACAACAACCTATCTTCACATCCTTCCTCTGATCCGAAAACCCGTGCAATAACTTTTTGTGACAATTAACATCTATAATATTTTCTACACACACAAACACACACATATATATACATATATATAGAGGAAAGTTCAAATGTGAACTCAATTTTGGTTGTGAACATGAGGACGAATCTTAGCCACTCATCCGGTCAATAAAGGCAGCTTTGACCGAGTCCCCTTCTTTAATAATCTCCACCCTCCCATGAATCGCGTCAGTCCTTCGTGATCACCTCCACCGTAACCGAAGATGTGTGGCTGAGATTCGTCCTCATGTTCACAATCAAAATTGAGTTCACATTTGAACCTAACCCTATATATATACATACATACATACATATATATATATATATTACCCCCATCTATTTGAATGTTTATAAAGCCCCCTCCTCTAGTTTGTTGTTTCTTAAGCCCACAGTCATATTTTACAAAAACAAATTTTATTTAATATTATTATATAAATAAATGAAAACAAGCAATATGTGGTATTTGAAAAACTAGGCCTAAACAAATAAAACTATGTTGGTTTTTTTATATTTCAAATGAATAAAGCAATCATATATCAACTATGTAGTTAAAAATGAAAGAAGCAAAAATATTATATGATATTAATCAAGGATCTAAATAGCGTGAGGCATGGCGTGGCGGCAAGGTCAGGCCTCAAGTCTTGGAAGCCATGGTGAGGTCATGACGTTTTTCAAGGCGTGACTTATGGCGGCAAATATCTACATCATATATAATATTATACACACAAACATATGTTCTCCTACTCTATTACTCAATGAATCAATGATAATGATTTGAATTAAGTTATATATTGAAAACTAACAAATAAGACATCAAAAAAATACGTTAAATCAAATATCGTGTTATAGAAACCGTAAATTACACCATGGCGTGCCTCAGGCATAACGTGGCGTGAGACACAAGCCTTGAGCCATGGCAGCTATTGCGGCGAGCTTTTTCGAACATTGATATTAATAAATAAAAACTCGATATTGGGTATCATATTAACCGTCCTAACTAGAGCTGTTAATAATGTATTTTGTTATAAGAAGATACTTGCTTTATTTTCTTGAGTATCTAATAAATTAGATTAATTAATCAAAATGTGATAAGGGTGAAACAAAAATATGATTAAAGTTAAATTACAAAACTGAGATTTCTCTGACCAGTCGAGCATCTCTAACCTTTTCATCAAAAACTTATCACAAAGGCCTTCATTCCAACAGTATTAACCCATTGTCCCATTCAATAACTTATTGAAATAGTGAGGATAAGATTGCATTAGAGTTGCTCTAAGAATGGTATGTCACACGAGTCCTTAAGTGTATGTACAACTAAGCATAATGGTATCATACAAATTTAAAAAGAACGCATTTGCTTTACACCGCATACATATATCTTATTCTTAACAATGTACATCAACAATTTTCGAGGGATTTTAAGCTAATCAAAACTTTTCTAATAAATGAGATGCTCATGTAGTCATGTGTTCCATCATCGTAAATAACTTATGTCTATTATATATCATTTTGCATTATTCTTTAGGGTTTCATTTATTAGCAATCTAATAAGAAAAGTCACACGGTACGCCCGACCTCAGAATCGTGTGCCTTCGGTGCGCCTCATCCATGTAAGGCATATGCCTCAATGCCAAAAATAGAGGTGTAGCCTCATAATTGGTGCCTAGACCTTTTTCTAGAACCATGCCCTTACGTATCAACATCATTGCTAATTGCATGACCAATATGTGTTGCATCGACATCAAATATGTCAATTATTTACTTCCCAGATGTCATGGACACATTGGGTGGGCTAAATGCACCCAATAGTATACTTTTGTACAGATTCATGGCAAGAAGGTTATGGAATTAATAAGGTTTTTAGCATCCTCGAAGCCATGAATACAAAGTTGTTGGTTCAGATAACTCATTCGTGACTAGACTACATAGCAGTGCCCCAAAGAGATGCATTAAACCCACCAGAATACTATTCTACCACGTTCTTTAAAAATCTATTTAAGGCTTACATGTTTGATGTTTCACAAATGATGAAATGGTGGTCTTATGGTACAATTACGTATAAATGTTGTCAAACTCACAAATCATTTTAGAGCACTCAATGCAAGATGAATTCATGAAATTATGGTCTTCTGGGAGAAGAGAATTTATAAAGTAGCAAGGGTTAGAGACATAAAACTACTTAGTCACACGATGAAATTGTAGGAACATGTAATTGAAGCAAGGGTGTGACCAGTGCTAGAAAACCAATTTGGCTTCATACCATGGAGAGCTATGACAGAGGCAAACCATCTTCTTAGGAGACCTATGGAAATGTACAACAATCATAAGAAGGACCTGCACATGGTGTTCATAGATTTGGGGGAAACATATACTAGCATACAACACGAAGTGATTTAGAAGTTCTTGGTGGATAAAGAAGTTTCATGGAGTACGTCCAAGTGATCAAGGGTATGTTCATGCATTAAAGGACTTGTGTTAGGACACATGTGGGGAGACTTAATACTTCACAATGAAGATAAGGCTACACCAAGGTTCGGAGCTAAGCCCATTCCTTTCTGTCATGATTCTAGATGAGATGTAAAGGAATCCAAGTGAGTATACCATGGTGTATTTTATTTACCGAAGATATAGATCTAGCTACAGAGTAAAGGAGAGAGGTGAATGTTAAGGTTACTTGGTTAGTGCAGTTGAGGTAGGTTTTAGATAGTCATTCAAAGACTGAAAATTCGTGGTGCAATTTCAGTAGTGAATAACAACAAAGAGGGGGTGGTGTCACATTTGGAAGCAAAGAGTACCCCAAAAGGGTAGTTTCACATATTTGAGATTTATGATTCACAAAGAAGACACCACATCAAGACAGGGTGGCTAAAGTGGACAGATATACCACAACAGTTTTGTGTGAAAAGAAGGTTCATTAGAATTAAAAGGAAATTTCTAGAAGGTGGCCATCAGGCCTACTATGTTGTATGGTTTGGAATGTTGGAGGATGAAGAAAGCGCACGAGAAAAAAATGGAAGTCGCAAAGATGAGGATGTTGAGGTAGACAAGGGGTAGACTATGTTAGATCGAATAGCGAATGAGGTTTTTAGGGAAAAACTAGTAGCTGCATCCATCGTGAATAAGTTGAGAGGGAACGTTGAGGTGGTTTAGGCATATTCACAGGAGACCACAAGCGGCTTCTGCTAGGAGGATGAAGAGTGTTACAATTGAGGAGGGTGAGGAGATGAGCAGTTGTGGTGGTAGTATATGAAGGCTTTAGTTCTTTTAGATGGCATGATATCGGATTGGGTACTTGGGGGGGCGTTGTATTCGCGTAGTCGATTGTTGTTGAAGGATTAGGTTGGTGATTTCTTATTAAAGATTTTACTTTGTATGCATTTTACCTTGTTAGGCTCTTTACATTCCTTGAATCATTATTCTACCTGCAATATTTCCTGATTACCGATAAATTTACCTATCTTATTGCATTCTTGCACACAGGGATCTTTAAGTTAACAGCCTTCCAATCCTAGTGGTTAGTAAGGCCTGCATACATTCTACCCCCTCCGATATCATATTCTCGAGTCGGATAGTGAGATTCATTTGGTTTGGTTTATGATATGCTCCCTCTAGTCTTATTAGTCCATGTGAGAAAGTTGCATATTCAAGTTAAACTAGAATAAATAGGCTTGTGAGAATACTTTATTTTTGCTCACTTGTGGATATGAACAATTTCAATCCATATCGAACCTCATAGAGAAGCTTTTCAAGCAACAATAATACGTTGATAGAAAGATTTTATATGCATAGAATCTAGCAACAGATAGTATTCCCCCGTTCCGGTTAGAGCCTATGAAATTATCCCAAAATTGGAGCCCTAAAGTCGTGTGATTTGCAAAAAATGTGTTGAGGAACAGAAGAAAAACCTGTCGGAATGGAGTATATCCTTGACAAGAAGAGTGATAGGGTCGATATCTCGGAAAATCTCAGCTTCTTTATCCTTCCACTTGCGATAATCAGGATCGTTCTCCCATTTGGGGTCCTTGGGTGGATGTGGTTTAGCGCTTAACAAAGAGGACTTATCATCGTAGGTGGTGGTGGTGGTGGTGGTGGAAGGTAGCTTCTTAATGGGGCGATTAAGCTCGGCGGCGGTGGTGGTGGTGTAGGAGGGTCTCCGAATGAGTAAACAGACGGCGGGGGGAAGGGTTGTGTTGAGGTGGAGACGGAGGTGAGGGATGATGGCTCTGCCTAGCAGCGATGGTGCTGTTGCCATGGTCGTCGGGACCAGAGGCGCATCTGTTCTGCGGCCACCCTTTCTTCAACCTTCAAATTCCCGAATCCTCTTCTATGGTGGGTTAAAATTGTAAAATGTCACTTCTTTTTTCTTTTTGTCTAATTTAATAATAGTCGGTTAAAGCATTCCTCCTAGTTTAAATGGTCGTTGTTATTTAATTTTATATGGTTAGCTACCTCATTTAAGAGGTTTTGAGGATACTTGGGATTAGGATTAGGAGGAGCATGGTATTCATACAACTTTGGTCACGATCTGAGCTCGTGAGCAAGATCAGTAGATCACTCATTCACCCTTGCATCGACCGTGTTTCATAATCGCATGTAAAAGCGCATGTTATTTGGTCATTTCTTTGTTCTCTTGGTTTTACCATGTTCTCGTTTGATCTTCCCTATATATATATATATATATAGGAGAACTAGTTAGTTTTTGATATCCAATCTCATCCATACATTTTAATAATCATTTGCTTATGCAAAAGAAACATTTGTTAACAAAAAAACCCGAAAAAGGGCCAATCAGTTGATAGATGCTATTGAATAAGGATAGAAATGTAATTACACACATTATAATTCATGATGGATTGTTTTGGGCACGCTCCAAGAGTTACGTAATCATATCAATACCAATTATCCAATCAGCGCAACATATTAAAAATATTCACCTAAATATTATAATGAGGCTTTTCATCGGATAAAACCCTTAAATCGAAAGATAGCTTGGAACTAGGAAAACCCTAAAAATCATTAATATTCGATGAAAAGAAGGGGAAGCAAAAAGAGAGGTTAAAAGTGGGGAGGGTGTATCATCAAAAAAAAATGGGGGTGTTCTTTTACAAAATCTACATAGTCGGTTCCTACAACTTGATGGTTTTACAAAAAAAAAAGGCTAAAAGGTGCAAAAGAAGAGAGAAAATATGGTTGGATGAATTTACTACTTGTTCTAACATATATTTTTAACGATGGTAGTAGCTAAGTCCCACTTTCAAAACAAAATTCTTAAATGGAGGATGAAAACTTGACTTATTGAATTTAGCTCTCACTTTCAAGGATTTCACTAAACCTTAAGGACCAAAATTGAAGTTTACTCAAAGTTTTATATCTTTTACCTAATTTAAACAGTAAACTTCAATTTTGATTAAGGTTTATTAAAAGGTCTAAAAGTGAGAACTAAACTTTGATAAGTTTAGACATCATCTTTATAGTTTTCAATTTGCTCTAAAAATGGTACTTGATAACCAATTTCGTTAAAGAATGTATATCAAATGAGAGATGTTTTGGTCTTTTTACTCTTTGGATGAGAACTCTTTTGATTCCTACGTAATTTAGTGACTAGGAATTGCAATATTGTAGCACCCTTTATTGGTTCTTACTTTCATGTCTCCATCATAAGGAGTAGCTTAAGTATGTCAACCTATTAAGATTCTCCAACAAGGTCTGGTCCTACAATCATCTTTATCCCTTGCATTGATATCAATTCATTTATCGACATCTTCATCCCTTGCATTGATATCAATTCCTTTCTCAATAAAATCTAACTTCGAGGACATCAAAAGGCTTTATATGTCATTGCTCAACCTCTAAATCATATGTTGTTTCCCAAATTGCTTCTAGACATTTTGTTGGATCCTTTTTGCAATAAAAAGCTTGACCATATACTCAATCTAGAAGAAAAGGAACAAATCTGAACTTATTCCTCAAAGATAGATCCGATATTCTTTTTCTGGTTTACAATAGTTGTGACTTGTGAGGGGAGGTGGGGTTGGTAACAATGGTGGCCAAATAAGGGTATGGTGTATGTGGTGGTCTGATGGTGTTGTAGGTCATCGGAGGCCAGGGAAGGACCTAGGACAATTTTCAAACGGTGACACTATATGATTGAGTTTTTTTGTTAATTTCGAGATTTTTTTTTCGATTTTTTG
>LUCG01239257.1:0-10148 GCA_001633085.1 Carthamus tinctorius
TATATATATATTTGGGGGGGGGTCATTGATAGAATGAACGTGTTATTTAATTGAGAGAAAAAAATGTTTAAAACTCTCCTAGAAAGTTATTAAACAAGTTACTTTATATATCATTAAACCATAATCAAACAATCAAACATAACTGAACAAATAAGTTATAAGTCTGATTAAGCTTATTATGTTGCCAACAAGCCCTGATACTAGGTTCTCAAGCAGCCATCATGTATCAACATGTGGCATCTATTTTAATCGATTGACGCTAGATGTGTATTATTGTCAATTATTTTAATTTGGATTCAATATAATGAATATTCATGACTATGATTTATTGTTTTATATATGGGTTTAATATATATTTTTTCACATTGAATGAGTCATTTATTCAATAAGTTTATCTTTAAATGATCGACCAATATTGTTGAATAGTTTTACTTTCAAGGAAAATTGATGATATCATACAAAAGCTATAATATGTACCTAATAATTATATGTAACTTGGCCATTTGTCCGGTTTCAACCTCATGTTCTATCATATTCCGTTGTCTTCTTTCTTTATTACATGTTTTTGTTGCATCTTATTCCCAAAAAAAGTGTGGTGCAATAACAATTATAGCAGTATGTGTAGTGGCTCGAGTTGAAACAACAGACTAACTTAATGACTTCTTAAAAACAAAATTTAAAATTTATCGATACCAGTAAAAGTGCCTCGAAAAAGGTCAATTGAAATCAACCAACAACTTTAAAATTATTTAAGAAGTCAACAAAAACTTTAAAAAATGCTTTTAAACAGTAAAACTGGCTAAAAACACAGCGGAACGCTTTGCGGACCTTGGATCCACTTTAAAGTGCACATGCTTGGAAAAATATTGGATTTGCCACTAATATACTTCAAAAGAAAAACAATAGTCAACCATTTAGGCTTATAAGAAATTTACAATCCTTGCTTGATATAAATACGAGACGGGTTATCATAAAATATTCCGCTTAGATTTTTGACCTATTTGTCATACGGACAATCAGTAATCGGCATCATAGAAGATGCATGAATCCAACCAACCGTACCTTGGGTGTTTAGTTTCGTTAAATAAGTTATTGTAACGTGAAGAATTAGCCAATTATATAACCACTTAATTAAAATTAAGAAACACTTGTGTGATTTTATATTTTACATAGATGCAACTTTTCGTGCAATAACTTATTCATATGAAAGACAACAAAGAAATTAAAATCAAAGAAGAACACCCGACTTAGCAAAAACATATTGACCAATAAAAGCACATCCCCCATGACCCTTTCTACAAGGAATAGAAAGGAGGGAGGCCACAAGCACAATTTGAACAAAGAAACCCCCACAAACGGGTTACCGTACAAAATTAGTCACCACAACCAAATTCGACTAACAAGAAGAAGAATCCAAACTGGATACTGAACAACACGTCCCTAAACTCAAGCAAATGAATCCAAAAAAATTTATTAGATTGTACTTGTTATAATTTTATTCATACAAATTTTGTATCTTCATTCAAAAAGATTTTTGAATTCACTAGTTCAAACAGTAACCATGAGCAGATATATGAGAGCCCCAGTTAGGTTGATTGCATCCATTTAACATGTTGTTGCAAGTAGATTTTGTTTGAAACATTAAATGCTAAACTTTTAGGGGTGATTTTAGATATTAGAAATACAAATAACTTCGGTCAAAAGACCGGAAAAGGTCATTCAAAATCAATAAAAAATCTTCATAAAAAATATTTTGAAGTCAACCAAAAACATAAAAAAATTCCTCTCAACGATGGAATTCGACTAAAATGAACACCAAGCGATTTTATAGGTTTTTGATCCGCTTTAAAGACGACCTGCTAATAATAAGTATAAATTCATCATTGTAAGAAACCTTTGAAAACAAACGAATACACATGAAAGCGACTGCAGAGTTGTTAGTCAGGAATTGTCATTTGGGAAGTCGGCTATCTTTAAGCTAAACTTCACTTCTGGTCCATATCGTTTGTCAGTTTTAACATTTATCGTTCCTAAACTTACATAAACTCATATTTGATTCCTCATGTTTGTCATTTCATAGCTTTGGTCCCTTCTTCTAACGACTAGTCCAATTAAACAAGAGATATTTTACTTATTTTAAATATTTTTTAATGTTAAATCCAATTAAATGGGGTATATTTTAATCATTTTTCTAATGACTGAAATACCCCTAACCGGATTATAGACTTAACAAAAAATATTTAAAATGGCTAAAATACCTCTCATTTAATTGGACTTAATGATCGTTCGGAGGATGGACAAAAACTCTACCTAGGTTGTGTTTGGCAAAAATAAGCTAGTACATGTTTGGATGGATCATGAGTTAACTTATTGAAACACTAGTTGAGTAACATTTCAGGAGTTTTTTTTTACAATTATACCCTTCTTAACATTAATTATTAAACCTCAAGATACCTTTTTTTTGTCATCTACATGTTTATAAGGTAGTTTTTGCTAAACATGATGTATTCATAAGCTAGCTTATCAACTACCAACTATCTTATTAGTCACCAACTATCTTATCAACAATCAACTAGTTTGTCAAACACAGTCTAAAAACGAACACGGGAGATCAAATCGGAGTTTTCGAAACTTAAAACAACATCCATTAAAATCAACAAACGTTATGGATCAAAAATGAAATTCACTCCTTTAATTATTGATTTTTCTATGTTATTATTACTTTATATTATATTTATTATATAGTTTATTGAGTTTATTTATACTTTATAATAAGCTAGAAAATGTGAAAATATTAATGGTGGCAAAAAGAAACAAATTAAAGATAGGGTTCGTTTCAATCCTTTATTTAGGTTTTCCCTCTCTGCTTTTAGCCCCCTCTTTTGCTGCTTCACTCCTCTAATCTTCCGGCGAACCACCGCCGTAATCCTCCATTTATTCCGGCAGACCTTACTTCATCTCTACAATCTCACCCTTCTTTTGCCTAAATGCGTCTGATTCAAAGAAAAAAGTTCAAAAATACACAACAATCGCACAGAGATATACAATCAATCATACATCATCGCCGTTGCCGGAAAACCAGATAAGCATCATTTTGTTACGAAAACACACGGTTTAATTGATTAATTTGATGTATAAACAGATACATAAGTAGAGGTGGAGCTAGGGTTTGGGAATTTGCGAGAAAGGTACGGAGGCGAGTTCGTTAGGGTTTATCGGAGAAGAGTCGATTAGGTTTGGTAAATTGGGAGGTTTAGAGAGGTTTTTGAGAAGGATGGAGGAGGCGATGCTTGACGAGATTATCAGGAAGCTTCTGGAAGCGAAGGGCGGGCGGGTGCCGAAGCAGGTGCAGATCACGGAGGCGGAGATTCGGCAGCTTTGTGCTGCTTCGAAGGAGGTGTTTCTCAGCCAGCCTAATTTGCTTGAGCTTGAAGCTCCTATCAAGATTTGTGGTAACCAAATAACTACTACCAGAATACATATATATATATATATATGTGTGTGTGTGTGTGTGTGTGTGTATATATAATGAGTGTTACTTTGTGATTTAGGAATTATATGCACTGGTTATGGATTGGGTTATGATGTTTAATTGCAGGATTTTAGAACTTGATTAAAAAAAAGGTAGTGAATATGATTGGGTTCTTCCTGTGCACCCTATAGCATAAAAATGGTGATCTTGAAAATGTCATATGTAGAAACTGGGATGAATGCTATAATGTTTGAAAACAGGCTAAATTAACTTTATAACTTGAGTCTTTTTTCATGTAGATGATCTCTCTATTTGTGGACAAGTTACTTTGTATGCTATCGATTGTGTACTATTGCCTCTCACCAATGCAGAGATATAAGTTATCAAGCCACTATTGAACCCCCTGATATTTGGTCATTAGGAAGAAAACATTGTGGTATTTTTTTTTGAAAGGGTATCCTAGGGATTTTGCCTAGACTAATCCCTGACAACTATTGACTGCTAAGCGTGCAGCCCTGAGATAATTTCTCGGTGGCCACAAGTCGTTAACACCTGGATTCGAACCCAGGGTAGATGGGTTATTGAGCCACATCCCTCACAAGCCTTAACCAGTATGCCACAAGCGTTGTGGTTAAAACATTGTGGTATTCTTGAAGCATGCTAGTGGCATTAGTGAAAGCCAATCGGCATCGTGGATTGCGGATTTACTTGGGATTTAGTTTGAAGTATACAAAGTGACTTTGATGCTTACACTTTTGTGCTTAAAAGTCTATCGTATTTGAAACTGAAATGTGTAAGACTGTAAACCAAGTTAAATTATTTCCCAGTAGCTTTTGAGATGGTTATGTATGAAATGATGGTTATACTTGTTGGTAAGATACCTCACAATCTACTAAATACTCATTAAATATCTCTTGAGACTTTTTGTACATGTATGGTTTGTTATGCTGTTTTTCTTTTACTACCTTTATGATGCTTTACTTTTTTTTGCTATTTTCTAGGTGTCCAATGACCATTATGAGATTTATTTATAGTGCTGCCTGACCCTCCTTGCGTTTTTAATCATGTTCATTCATGTCGTAACCTTTGTCTTCCACTCCTCCTGGCAGTTCACATAATTTATGTTTGGTTTGTCTTCATGTAGTATGGTTCTGTGGTCTCATTACTATTATTTTTCAGGTGATATCCATGGACAATATTCCGACCTCCTACGGTTGTTTGAGTACGGAGGGTATCCTCCAGCTTCAAATTACTTATTTTTAGGAGACTATGTCGACCGTGGTAAGCAGAGCATAGAAACGATATGCCTTCTGCTTGCATACAAGATAAAATACAAGGAAAACTTCTTTCTTCTCAGGGGCAACCACGAGTGTGCTTCCATCAATCGGATATACGGGTTCTATGATGAATGCAAGAGAAGGTTCAATGTCCGTATTTGGAAGACATTTACCGACTGCTTCAACTGCCTGCCGGTTTCTGCTCTTATTGACGAAAAGATTCTTTGCATGCACGGAGGGTTGTCACCGGAGTTGAAAAACATGGATCAGATACGGAATATAGCGCGTCCTATTGACGTGCCGGACCAGGGGCTTTTGTGCGATTTGTTGTGGGCGGATCCTGATAGAGATATGGAAGGGTGGGGAGAGAATGATAGGGGTGTATCGTATACGTTTGGGGCTGACACGGTTGCCGAATTTCTCGAGAAGCATGATCTTGATCTTATCTGCCGAGCTCATCAGGTACATGGCATATGAAACAATTTTATTTGAGCCTTTGACATGTGCCTTGCTCTGTTCATTATTCTTGTTATATTTCGATCAACAAACATGACTTGTGTTAGGGGCCGTTTACCGAACTCTGAACACTTTCATTGGTAAGCGCTTAGGGTGCGTTTGGCATAGCAGGATAGGACAAGACAGAACATGATAGGATAGAACAATTGTTCATGGTCTGGTAAGACAGAACTGGACAAGATAGAACAAATAAGATGATGACTAGTTTACCCCTAATGAATTATTTATATCTTTTATATATTTAGATTAAGTTATATAATTTATTTGATTATAGTATATTAATAAATATTTTTATAACAAAATATATCATTAGAATATTTTCGTCAAGACGATTAAAATGACAAATATAAAAACTTTATGTAGTTTCTAATATTTACATCATTCATTTTCAATATCTTTTTTATTATTTACTAAATTACATAAGCTAACCAAAATATAGAAACCATATAAAAACATTATTTTGAAGTCTGTAGAATTAAATAATATATTATAAATAAAATTTAAAGTATGGATAAAAGATAAAAGGGGGACGTATTTGATGTTTTAGAAGAAAGCAAGGTTTTATTTTGTGGTTATATTGGTAAAATATAAGTCTGTTTCATCTTGTTCCACGGGATGTGGGTGGAAAAAGCCTGCTCCACTCTGTTCCAGATAAAAGTTCTACCAAACATGGAACAATGACCCTGTTGTGTTTTGTATAGTGTACCAAACGCACCCTTATTTGTGGAATGACCTTACGAGGTAAACATAACAATGGCCAAGAATCTTACCTAGTAAGAGGGAAGACAAGGATCAAGAGTCTTCTCCGAAGTTTATTCAGTTAATAACCCATCAATCCGCTTGTGTGTTGCTATTATTAATTTACGAGCACCGTGGCTGATCATCATACGATCTGTACACATGGCACCTTGATGGTGCTTAGTTGGTCCTACTCATTATGATGATGATGGCTAGCTTTTGCATGAACCGTGGTTAAATTCTTTGAATTTGGTTTACTATTCTTTTATTTTTGGAAGGATGTCCTGGGCTATGCCTAGTCTAATCCCAACAAATTATAACCGTAAGACATCAACCCTGATAAGCTCAGTGGCCACAATTGTTGTGGACGCCTAGAATTGAACCCTGGGCAGATGAGATATTCCACCACATGCCCCTGAGCCTCAACCACTACGCCCCAACCCTTGTGGTTTTTGGGTTACTGTTCTTACCATCTGATAGCATGAATTTAGGTGTTCTAACGATATTTACTCATCTTTGTGATGCTTTCAAGGTTGTGGAAGATGGGTATGAGTTTTTTGCAAACCGGCAGCTCGTAACCATATTTTCTGCCCCAAATTACTGTGGTGAGTTTGATAATGCTGGTGCGATGATGAGCGTGGATGATACGTTGACCTGTTCCTTTCAAATACTCAAGGCATCGGAAAAGAAAGGGAAGTTTGACTTTGGCAACAATATGTTGAGACCAGGAACTCCACCACACAAGGTAAAATGAGGTCATCTAGTCCTGAAATAGAAGCATTATCTTTTTGTTGGTAACATGTTAATCTATGCATATTACTAAGGTTCTTTGTCACTATTTTGATGCCAATTTTTGTGAATTGACTTATATATACACATGTATGTATACATATATGTGTAGAGGAAGATTCAAACGAGAACACCGACTATTTAAGAAAACAAAAAAACAACAAACCATGTGCAAAATCACCTGTGATTTTACGTTGTCCAAAAAAATGGACGCGGGCGAATTTGCCTATGATTTAAGTTGCGTGAATCATTATAATCTTGTACGCGACTTCAGTGTAAAATCATATGTGATTCAGCCGTTTTCGTGTTGTATTAAATAGTTAGCGTTCTCGTATGAACCCACCCCTATGTGTGTGTGTGCGTAAGCTAATCATTTAAGAACCCGCAAAATTGTGAGAACCTTGAGAACTAGTGTATCATGGGCTGTTTCATATGATATTTTTTAGGGTATTAAATTATTTAACATATATGTGTTTCACAATGTGTTTGTTTGACATGTATTTGTTTCATAATGTAGAACTCATTGGTGTGTTTGTGAACCAAAAAATACACGTAAAAAAGTTTGACATTGTGAACCGAATAGATATGAAACAATCACAATGTGAAACATATATATAAGGTTGGGTACCGGTGAGAAGTGCCAAATTTGGTGAGAAGCGTGAGAAGTGGTTATCAACTGTTGGATGAGAAAAGGACAAACATTAGGATGAGATGCACCCGATCAATTCCCTTTTAAGCCGCAATTCATGAGAGGGTATTTGATTAAAAGTGATCAATGGTTAAAAAGCATTTCTCACACTTGTCACCAAAAATAGCATTTCTCACATGATCCCGTGCCTATATAGACTTATATATACAAAATCACACCAATAAGCTTTTCTACAGAAAATCACACATGATGCCGTACTCCATCACATGTCATAATGAATCAGACACGGGCAATCTTTGGTACACCAAGTCACCCACACACCATAGAGTATCATCACATGTAAAATGAATGTGTTGTCGTTTGAACCTCTACACACACACACACATATATATTATATTCGACCAATTGAAAGAGAGATACCGTTGTGAGTTATTAGAAGTTGGGATTTTACACAAATCGACTCATGCAAATCCAACTCTAATACAACTAAGAAAAACACACACACATGTATAGGAAGAACTAGGACGAGGCTTGAATTTGAGTTCTCGTTTAGGATGGATTTCATAGCGGAAATCAGGAATCTGTTGTATTTTTCATGATCAGTTTCTATTCTAATCCATACATGTTATTTTGTTGTTTCAGGGTGGAAAGAGATGATTGTTTTCTACTAGTTGTCATATGTTTTTGAAGATGATATGGTTGATGCCAGTGTGGTATTTGATATGCTTTCTAAATTCAGCAGTATTGGTAGCAAAAAGGTATAATTGCTAAAAAGCTTGAATTACCTTACTAATATATCTGCATCTTTTTCTTAATGTAAAATGACAATTTGCATCTAATTCTTGAACTCGGTTCCTTCTTTCTCTTTGGTGCCTTTTCAATGTGAAAGATTAAATCACCATTTTCTAAAAATGATGTGTACTAGTATAATTGGTAGATAACATGGGACGTGAGAATTTGGGACCACAAAATTTGGCTATATTTGGGGTTATTGGCGCCTATGCCCATGAAGGCACACCACCATTAACCTTATACCCATTTCCTTTTCTTCTTTGCAACCCATACTCCCAAAAAACCGTTATAAGAGCCGTTAAAACGGATTTTTATATACACGACAAAAAAAAACACATTTGACTAATTTCAGTCAAATAACGGTGTAACGGACCGTTATAACAGTGTAACGGGGACTGGTCAAATAGAGAGAGAAAATGGGTATAAGGTTAATATTGGGGTGCCTTCATGGGTATAGGTGCCAATAACCCCTATATTTGGCAAAAATAAGCTATTACATAAAACACTAGATGGAGTAGTGTTTTAGGAGCTTTTTGTAGCTTTTTCCAATTATACCCTTATTAATATTAATTATTATACCCAAGATGTCCTTTTTGTTATTTTAAATACTCATAAGCTAGTTTTTGCTGATTTATTTATAAGCCAACTTATAAGCTACTAGCTATATTGGTCAACTAGCTTATCAGCTAGTTTGCCAAACACAACATTTACCTGTGAAAAATGTGTTTTAAATACCATTTTTACAAGGAAAATTTGGAAAAAAGGAGAGGAAGGAACCAAAAAATGGTGTATTTTTATAAATTTCTTATGAATTAGGAAAAGAAAATTTGGGAAAAAATCATCTATATTTCCTTGCAAATGTGGGAAGAAATGGGTAGAGAGTAGAAAATTTTTGTGATGTTTTATGACAATAATTTTTATAAGATAAATTAGGAGAACGAATGTGACACTTTTATGAAAATGACTTTTTTTTCTCTCAGGCTTGAATACACGAATAAAATCTCTTGAAATTATAAGAATATAATGTTTCATTTAAATGATGTTTTAATACTCAAAGTGGCATATTCAGTAAGCTTTTAGTGGGGGCTTTATGCAAAAATCCAAGTTTTTTCCACACCTGTCATTAAGCCACTACCAAACAGACATAAAAGTGGCTTATTCACAGCTTATTCAGTTCTTTGAGGGGTTTTTGGTAGTTTTTGTTTGTGTATTATTCACTTAGAGGTAATGACTTGCATCTCAAAAAGACAACCGACAAGCATAGGTAAAAATTTAAGATAAGGGCTAAAGTAACAAGGCAATGAAACATTATGGTTATTCCATTTAAAAATAAACTTTGAGGGTTAAATCGTAAAACAAACGAAACTTTGAGGATTAAAACATCATTTAAATAANAACTTTGAGGGTTAAACTGTAAAACAAATGAAACTTAGAGGATTATTTCGTGTTTTACCCTTATATATATACTTAGGATCATGTGAGACAAAGCTGTTTTCGTGAGACCGTATGAGACCAATACCTAACGTATGAAATTTCACAAAAAACACCGTGAAGGTAAATAAAACTCGAATACGTAGACCTAAAAAACACTTTCGATGCAAAAAAATATCCTAAACAAGCTAAAAAACGAAATCTTCACAGCTCAAATGCTGTAAAGATTACAAATAAATAATGCGAACCTTCACATCGGAAATGCTGTGAAGGTTTCGTTTTTTTTACTTTTTTTTGGATTTTTTTTCTTCAATAGTGTNTACTTTACAAATGTTTTGATGTGAAGTTTCATGTAAAATATGTTAGTCTCACTGATCTCACGGAAATAACTTGGTCTCACGTGAACTTAACCCCATATATTTAGTATTAGGTTCAAATGAGAAGTGCTAAAAATATGAGAAGTAGAGAAGTGATCTTCATCACT
>LUCG01239262.1:0-15433 GCA_001633085.1 Carthamus tinctorius
GTGGGTAGTGAAATTTTTAAGAACTACATGTACGGGGCGGGGAGGGTGTGGGTAGTGAAACTAGTTTGTTCTTGGTGTTTTCTTGTAACCTGTTTTGTTGGCTGGTAATAAAATGGTGGTTAAATTGTTGTTCAAAAAAATGATCAGGAATAGAAGTTAAAGGTTTAGGGTAACGTGGCTCGTTATATAATATTAAATCAAACAACATTTTTCATTGTCATTCTTATTCTTTACTCCTCAATACCCCCAACCAAATGCCCCCCTTAGTCTTCTAGTCATTTCTTTCTCACATTTATTCAATTATCACTACGTTTATAATAATCAAATTTTCTTCGAAAAGAAAATTAATATGAACATTGGGTCCTTAATTGTGGATCCAAATATAAATTAATTTTAAAGAAAAAAATTGATATATTTTATTTTTGTGTTTTTTTAACTAGTCCAGACGTAGTGACATTTGGGTAAAAGTGAGAGAGAAATAACTAAGAGACCAATTTAACTATATACTTTGCCTATTTGACTCAATTTCCCTTATATTTAAGGCTATGTTTGGGAAACATGAGGTAGATGATAAGCTATCTGATGATTGATAAGCTAAAAGTTAATTGATTATGTTGATATGAGATTTTAAATAATTATTACATTATAATATGAATAAAAATAAAATTAGTAGACCTTAAATATTGTAATTAATTAATATTTTTGAAAAATATAATTTGTAGTAAAAATTAAATACTCTATTAGAATTATTTAGCATATTTTAATTGAAATAAAATAAGTATAACTTTAATTTTTATAAAACTTATATAAACATTTTTAAAATATTATATTTATTCTTTAATAACTAATATATTAAATAAATTTTAATTACTATAAATTATATTTTTAATCTNTGATTATCAATAAGCTAGCTTATAGACAAACTTCAAAGCTAACATATGCACATTTATATAATTACACCAAAATAAGTTAACTTATTCTTGTCAAACAATGCCTTAATTTTTTTTCAATAACTAGTTAATACTTGAGTATGTATTTTAGTTTATTTGTGTAGATATACTTTAAATACAAATTGATTTGTATTAATAGATATAAAATGATTTATATGATAATTTTCTTATGAACTTTAAACCCTCGTCAAACGAATAGTCGATTGTCAAACCAATTACATTAGGAAAAATCAGGAATTAACATTATTTAATGCTTTTATCTTGAAAAAACTCGGATAGGAGAATCAAATAAATGAATTGTGAATTCAAACACGCATATCGTAAAAAAAAACAACCAAATTTGAATTTTTTGAGTACATTGCGAGAGATAGTGGTTAGGAGGAGGTAAGGAACCATAGGGGTGTACGAAACCATTGTGGCGATAAGGAACCACCATTGCGGTGTAAGAAACCATTGTGGTTAGGAGGAGGTAAGGAACCATAGGGGTGTAAGAAACCATTGTGGTTAGGAGGAGGTAAGGAACCATAAGGGTGTAAGGAACCATTGTGGTTAGGAGGAGGTAAGGAACCATAGGGGTGTAAGGAACCATTGTGGTCCATGCTCGAAGGTAAGGGACAATGGAGGTGTAGGGTGGTCCGACGATAGAGTTCTTTTCTTCCCGTTACATGTGAGATGATAGGTTTTGAGTACGTTTAAGAAGACAGTGTATTCAGAGTAGGGTAGGACAATAGGTTTTCTTTTTCCAAATTGTTAACACTTGTACATGTAAATTAAGTTCAAAAAATCTGCAAACTACTCTCAAATAACTAGCACGGGATGGCATTTATCAAATAATTCAACGGATGTCAAGGACAAAGATGATCCATGTAAGAAACTTGAAAGGTTCTTTTTTTTTTTGGGGGGGGGGGTCGANCGTAATTTACTTTAGTTTTGTTTAAATTTAGGGGCTAGGTTTTAAACAATTTTATTAACTTCTAAAATATAACAACATTATCTATAATGTTTTGTCAGTGTCATCCATAGGGTGGCAATAAAAACCTGAAGCTAATAACCCACAAAATATGAGTCAACAACTCGGTTAACCCAATATCATTAGCCTTATTTGGTGGGTTTTAGTTATTTTTTCGATTTTTGGTTAAACCGAAATAAGCCACATATGGTTTTCATATTTACTTTATCTTTATAAACTCTTATGAAATTCAAATAATATTCATATATATATATATATATATANCTTACCCAAGAAGATCATAACCTTTCCATCGACAAAGAAGAAAGAAAAAACAAGTTTTGTTGAACAAGCCTTGCTAAAATAAATCACTTAGTCAGTTTATCCGATAACCAAACCAAATAACTCAAAACTAATTAAATCAAACCTTATTTTGTTCAATTATTGAAAAGTTCGAAGAAAGTTGAAAACCTAATAACATCATGTTAGTTGCCATTACTATCAATAGGAATCCAATTGTCGAAGTCATCCAAAAACATATCACACAGAAGAAGAAAAAATTAACTTAGATCTTGATCAACTTATCAATACTAAAATCAATTATCTATACCTATAATGAAGAAAGATTAAACCCGAACCAAAGACTCTAGAGATCATGTTCGAAAACTGATGAAGCCATGACGACAATAGTTTCACTGAGGGCATATTTCTGAAAACGAGGATGAGCATCTAGACCCTCTTGATTATTTTTTTAATTCGTTTTTGTAACAACAGATAAAAAAACCACTTGGATGTTGTAAAAAACTATTTATATATTATTTTCAATAAAACCATGGTTTTTATAATTAAAATCTATTTTATGTAAATTTTATCGATAATTTTGTGCCTCACTAGAAAAAAATTGTTCTGCTTTGATCTATGGCAATCACACAAGGAACACATGTTAATAAGCGTAATCAAAACTAATTCAAATTAATTTCATAACATAAAAAGAAAAACTTTAACTCAACCATTTATATTGAGTAGTTCATAAAAATAGAGTTTGATCGAGAATTGACTATTATTTGTTTCTCTAAAAATTCTACAACTTCATTGATTCTTGGTTATTGAAAAAATTTATGGTTATCTTTCGTGTAAGATACATAAATATAAAATTTGAACTTAAAACATATTTTATATGCATTCATGGAACATGAGAAAGTTTTCATATCCCTTAGCTGAAAAGATATGTGGCTGTGAAAGGCAAAGGAAGGTTGGAACCCTCGCATGTATCTTCTAGAAAAAACAATTAATGTTAAACTTAGTTCTTCTATTGTTAATCCAAAAAAAATCGTCAAAATACTTTCCCACGGCCCACATGTATCTATTATATTGAATTCACCTGACTAGACAATACACACTCATACTAATTGGGATCCATGTGACGCAACATAGTATAAAATTTTATTGTAAATGATGAAAAATTAATATAGTTTCGCATTTAAAAACTGAATATATGTTTAAATCAAACAGAAATTATAGTTATATGTAATCATACACATAGTAAATAGTTTGTCCAATTATCTTGGACAAAAAGTTGACACCGATAATGCCTACCCTTAATATTTATAGGTATTAAAAAGTTAGTTTCTTGTTTACAAAAAACATTATTACAATCACATAGAATAATCTATTAAACCACTAAAAGTTGAGAAATTACTTTTTTAGCCTTTTAAAAATAGTGTTAACACCTATTAACCGTTTTTAAAAGACTAAAAAAATAGTTAAGAGATGTTAACACTATTTTTAAAAAACTAAAAAAATTAATTCCTCTTAATTATATTGGTACTCTTAAGCTTTTAACTTACATTTCAAATAACTTAACAAAAAGATAGCAAAAAGGAATCCAAATAAATAAAATACATCATTTGATTGATTAAAACCAAAACAATATATTTTTATTAGTAAAAATTAATAATATAACTATATTTAGCAATATAAAAGAATGCATAAAAAAATAAAAAGGGAAACTAGGGTGGTTAAAAAAGAACCATCATGGCTAGAGACTAGAGTGGTGGTTATAAAAACTAATCCACACCAAACAATCAAACCGCCATTGGTATTTGCCACCTGATTACAAAAGCTTAAAATTAACAAATAACTTATAAAATATCATTATTATTTGTTTGGGAATAGCGATGTAAATGAGCCGAGCTGCTCGTGAGCTACTCGAGTTCGAATTGTTAAAAGCTCTAAACGAGTCGAGCCTTAACGAGTTCGAGCTCGAGCTCGAGCTAGATTAAAGCTCATTTAATAAACGAGCTGAACTCGAGGTCCAAAGAGTGGACTCGTTTAAGCTCGCGAGCCTAAACGAGCTTAATATATAGTGTAATGTATATTTCATAATGTTTAATTTTTAATATTTATATATATCATTTTTATAAAAATATCAAAATAATACTTGATCCTAAACAAACCTAGCTTAAACGAGCAGAGCCCGAGCTTCATAAATGTTAAATGAGCTGAGCTCGAGCTCAACATCACAAGATCTAAACGAGCCGAGCTCGAGCTAGAACTTGAAAAAAAGCCTAAACGAACCCGACTCGATAAGTGTCTGGCTTAGGTCGGCTCGGCTCGGTTTGTTTACATGCCTATTTAAGAATTATTTGTACATAAAGAAAGATCAAAATGACATTTGGACTCACAAATTACTTTTGTTGAATCTTTGTTTTTTAAAGGAAAAGAATAAAAGTTTGTGAGACTTTTTGGTAACCTATCTCCAATAGCTTCTTTATTTTGAAGAAGTAAAACGTTAAAATCTTTAGAAAAACTATTTTTTCTTTAATTTTGGAGATTTTTATCTTTTCTTTTCTATTTTCTTTATTTTAGAGAGGTTCTGAAAAGCTGTAGGAGATGCTCTAAATAGGTCGGAGAATTTATATTCTTTAAACATAATCATTAAAATGAAGGTTTTAAAAATATTTTTTATTTTGCTTTAATGGTTTTTTTAGAACTTTTTAGACGGAGAAAATAAGAAAGAGAAAGCAAAAAGTTCAAGAATTTCTTATAATATAAATGAATAACTTCGTAAATTATTTTTCAAATAAATAAATTATTGACCATTTTTTATTTTGAAAAATTAGGTCTTGAATTTGTTAAATAAACAAAACCATTACTATCTTTTTGAAACTACATCTTATTACTCCAAAGAAGTTGTTTGTGATCTCTTAGAAATATTTTTAACGAATAAAAAGAATTAATTCTCGATCAATTTTATCGTTTATGAACCTTATGTTAGTAACAATTTTTTAAATTAAATATTTAGAAAAGAAAATTAATATTTCTTTAAATGTTATGAATTCTTAAATAGGCTAACTAACAATGTAATCGCCTAAATGCTAGAGTTAAATGTAATTTTCTTTTAATGATATTTTTATTTTTTTATTTTTAAAAAAATTTAAAAATTCTATTAGAGATGCTCATAGATTTTGATTCTAGTTTTAGGAGGAGGATGAGTTTTATGGTGTTGGTAGCCAATAGGATATGCCCCTTGATATCTTGTTTTAGAGAGAGTAATTCCTATGCATTTCTATTTCAATCTAATGATGATGTTGGTTTTTGAAATGTTAAAAGTAAATCTGTTGAAATCGATCGTTCTTAATTTACGTTAAGCATAAAGAACTAATATTTTAAGACACGTATTGGTTATATATTTTTTAATCCATCTCAACTGCATGGAAAAGGTTAACAGGAAGTTACGATTCATTGTTGTATTTATAGGTGTAGAGATGGACTGGTACGTGACGCTTGTAAGGCTCATGAGTTTATACACTGAATGGTGTTTGAAGGTGTCATGTTTGAGGTGTTCGATGGTATCAATCATTTCAACATGCTTGAGCGAGTTTTTATGCATGTTATCAGATATATCAACTCTAATTTCTTTATTCAAAAGATTGCACAATTATAGATATTATCCTTGTTTAGAAGATAGTATAACTTTGTTTAGAATTACTTCCTTATTCATTGTAGTTTCTTAGAACATGGATTTGGTCGTGGTTGAGAGGTCATTCCTAAATCATGAAGATACAGTGATTATTGTGGTTCTTTATGCATTTTCTTTAAAAGATCTACATTTATTAAATCAGAGTTTCTTTAGATTACTGTTATGCAAAGTAGTAAAAATTACTATGAATGTTTAATCCTTGGAATCCACTCAAAAGGTAAAAAACAATTATTAGAGTATCAGCCTAATTAAACTTCCACAATATTCATTGGACATGGTCAAGAGCATCAATTTGATTTTAGTACAAATATGAAGATAGTAGATACAATCGGTTCAAATGAGAAGAGTGTCAAAATAAGAATGAATGAACAGTTAAATTATGTGTGATTTTACATTGAAGTTGCATGTTATTACAGTGACCTAGGTCACGGGTCAAGTCCATCATTGAATATGATTTCAATGTAATATCATATGTGTGATATTGTTACAAGCACGAGAACTGGATCTAAACTCTTGTTCACTTTTAATCTCAAGTTCGCACATGAATAACACTTGATATGGGGATTGATTCGGTGCATCTCGATGCATGTTATCCTGGTACATCTCATCTAATGTGCATCTAACGACAGATAACCACTTCTTACGATTCACGTTAACTCAACTTCTCACCGGAGCCCCAACTCTATACACACTGTAACACACACATGACACACACACCAGAGATAGACCCAAGATTTTTTTTCATATAAAACGTTACACCTAAAACAAAACGGTTGAACCTTTTACGGATCTTAAATTTTTTACTTTACTATAGAGGAACAATACAGTGGCACGTACTATTCCCACTACCCCTCTGGATCCGTCCCCATATATGAAAACGATCAAATCACGTGCTAATTAACGGTCAAAAAAAATGTACGTACGGACGACTCTAACCGCGTCATGGATATATATCAAATACTTTGGAGGAACAAATCCCATTTTTGTATTCTATATTTTGGCTTGATGAATGTAGACTCCAAATTATTCTATCATAGTACAATAAAACTTAGATATTTGTCCTTAAATAAAAGTAGTTATACAAGTATTGAATTGGGCCATCAAATTTTGATGACTTGGTGTAAGATAACAACATAAAGGGGTGGTGATGGAATCAACTATCTTCCACAAAATTGAGCCAAGAACAACACAACTATATCTATATGTCAACCGGAGTCCATCGCCATCTTCTCCGGCCAAAACACCGATGAAAATTGATCAGGAATCGTCAGTATCGCCATCAGTGGTACGAATTGAGGTGGAAAATTTGGCATTTCGGCTTGTACGAGCTCTGGGAAGCGGCCTTCTCGAACTTCTTTGCTGCCGCTTCGTTCTCCTCGAGGCTTGTCTGAACGAAAAACCTCGCCCACCAACTCGCGCTCCGCATTTTAGCCTTCATTTAAACCGTCATTAATTTTCAACTCGTAAAAGATATTTATGTAACCAAACAGACCCAGTAAACCCCACTCGAAAGCAGGGTATGGGGGTTTGAGATGTACGCAGACCTGACCCCAGTCCTAAAAGAGCAGGACAGTTGTTTCTATGAAGACTCTCGGCTTGTGCAAGAATGAATAAATAAACGTTTTCTTACCGGGCGTCCAAATCTTGATGCTTGTTGGGGTTTCGCTTTTGAATTACTAGGTTTACCTGAAATGACACAATCATGCGGTTAGCATTACAAGAAAATCCGCTTTATTAGACCCCAAAAGATGTCTAATGTTCTAACAAACCGTTTTATAAGACTTAAACTTAGAGGACCAAACGATTGTGCATCCTATACAAATGTTTCACAGTACAACGTTACAACGTAACTGGACATCGCAACGCGTTTTTTAGGACACTTTTGAAACAAAAGTGTCCTGTGAATACTTGTTTTATAAGACATATTTCAAATAATATTATATATAAAGACTAATAAGACATTTTATTTCAAAATCGTTAAAAAATCTTGTTAGCATGCCCAAAAGCATTGTATCAACTTATTGTAACACTACCTGATCTAACATATGACACACAACTTTTTGGTCCTAAAAACTTAAATCAGACATTTAGACATATTTGACGTTCTAGAAAGCCAGTCTCATTGCAGTGTACGTTTAAAACTAGGTAGCCAAATTACGGATATGCCCTTAATCTACATTTTCTATTTATAGCAAGTTACCTGTGAATATAACAAGATTTTGAGCAGAAACTCTTGCCAAATCAGGAAGGGTTTTGTTGAGGTACTTTGGAGAAAGATAATCGACCGAATCCGAAACTATGATCAACGAGAACGATTTAGCCCGATACGGCAACGGGAACTTGATATCGGCCACTCGTACGAGACCCTTGTGGACAAGACTCCGGCACGAGATATCGGCATCTTCGATATCGTACGGTTCCACACCCCATGCTTCGGTGTTTGCTTCCTTGGTCAATCGAGAGACCACAGAGCAAGCATCGGGCCCCACGTGCAATACTCTATGCATACTGTCACCGTACGTTTTCTTTAAAATGGGTATCGCCGAATGGACATCAAACGTGCAACCGAAGTTTTCTGAAGATGTTGATAGAATTTGAGTTAGCCCCGTTCACAAATCTTGTGAGGATGGTAGTGATCCGTAACAACAGTGTAAAAAGGGGATCTTGTTAGATGCTTTTACGTAACAAAGGTCACCTTTTTACACTGTTCTGCGAAACACCCTGTAGCAAGGTCATGTTTTTACAATGCTATATGAAACAACCGTGTAAAAAAGGGACCTTTTAAGACGTTTTTACGTAACAACAGTCACCTTTTTATACCGCTCTATGAAACAATATCAAGCAAGGTCATGTTTTTACAATGCTATATGAAACAACAATGTAAAAAGCTAACGTTTTCACTCGGTTTTACGAACCAATAGTGGAAAAAAGATGATTTATTTTCATAGTTCTATCATATAACCGTGTAAAAAGGGGACCTTTTACACACGGTTCAATGAAACAACCGTGTCGAAAGTTCATGTTTTAATGGGTAACATCATTTTTACTAAATCTTGTTTGATATTTTTGTTTCTTGAAACAATTATTGTGCGTGATTATTTACGTTAACGAGGGATCGCTCACCTTGAATCTTGCTAAATGCTTTATACGATCCAGATTCGCCTGCATTCCACGAGCAAATGTGAAGCCAAATATAAGAAGCAATATAAAGACGATGCTTTATAAGACTTAAGTTTATAGGACCAAGTAATTATCTGTTCAATATAAAGATGTTACAACAAGTTGATGTAATACAAACCTGAACCCTTATAAACATAGCCGATCACAAGAACCGTTCCCTGAATTATTGAAAATGGTCAAAATCAAGTTTTGTAAGAATTAACGGATGCTAGAAGAACAATAGTATGTGCTAAAAAGTAAAAAACGACACAAAAGGGATTAGGAACTTACTAGTAAGACGAGCACGACGGATAACAGAGGAGAAGGTCGTGATTTCGAATGTAAAATGCCTCCGAGTGGATTATTTCCGCTACCCACAAAGCGTCTCGCGGGATTTCCTGGTCTTCTTGACATGGCTACTTGTGTGAAGTATCAAAGCTAAAAAAGAATCCACACTGTGCCAAAAAAAAAAGACCGCAAAATTTTATGAAATGCTTGTGGTTTGATTGGTTTTCCATTAAGTCTTGAATAGATAAAGCTATTTGTGTAGATTAATCTGTCTACATAGATCATCCAGGTTTATATTTTGGACGGATTTTACATACATTGGGAGGGACAGGTTTGGGAAAAAAAACTTGGCTTTTTGCATAAAGCTCCCCTCTAGAAGCTTACTGAATAAGCTACTTTCTATATCGCTAAGCCACTACCAAACTGTCATGTATAATTGTCCGAATAAGCAATGAGTCCTATTAAGCTCATTAAGCTGCTAACCAACACGCCCTAAACTTTAAGAATATAACCCTTTATTGTAATTTTTTCAAGTTTTTACGAGGCAGTTTGTTTTACACCATGCCAAATGAAGGAATTGTTTCTAATTGAAAACTCATTTAATCAAAATACACTGTTACAGCGAGTCAAGCTACAATGTTTCAATCTTTTTAGAGGTCCTGTTACACATATACCGAGACTACGGATCGGCAACAAAAGTAATAAATAAAACAAAATACTAAAAATTCATGTAAGATATCCCCAAATGACATGAATTTTTAAGTTTTAATATCCCCAAATGTTTCTTCTAAACCATCCAAATATTGACATAAAGTAGATAATTCTTGCCACATTTAAGTTAACAAAAACAACTCATAAAGTAGATAACTATTGCCAGATTCAACTCCATTCAAAGAACATGTAAACCAGTATAAATCACCACAAAAGAGCTCACTACTTCATTTTTAATAATCATGAATCAAGAATCAAATTTAATCAAGATTTCAAGAACCCATATCAAGATAAATAAACTAAAACAATAACTTTCTTGCTAGAAATCACTACATTCACCTGAAACAAGAGTTCATATGATTGAATAAAGTCATAAATAAAAACTTTCCCTAAATAGAAAAACAGAAAGCAATGGCACAAACACCTTAAAGAACCTGTGTCAGATTGACATCAAAGTCAAATAAAGACTTCAAGATTTTCAAAAACCCACTAACAGAATTCAATTATAACAAAAACCCAGATGAATGGTGAGACTGAAGAAGATCAAGAACCAAATGGGTATTAAAAAAAGACTAGAAATTGGAAGCAATGGGGTGTAAAAAACCAACCTTTTGATCAATCTGCTTAATGGGATGGATTCATTCTTTTGGATCTATAAAGGGTGGATCTTAGATCTGTGAGGTTTTGAGTGTGAAAATTGATGCTCCAAAAGTTTAGACGACAATGGAAGAGATTTAAAAGAGAAAAGGCAAGTTGGGGGAAATTAGATGGGTCATGGGCCACGTTGGAATGATTTTGGATCTTGGTTTCTATAATGTCGGTAATGGTGGCAGAGTAAAATTTCCATTTTTGGTCCTTTTGTTAACTTCTAACTTATATCCTTTCTAAACAATAAAAACTCAAATTTGGTATTTTGGTGATTATTATTTTACAATGGTTTTATAAAGGTTATGAGAAGTGTTTTCATATCAATTTGTGTGTATATATTTTAAAACTATAATAAAGACATACGTTTTTTTTTGGTAGAATTGGTTTACAACACTTTTCTTTTATCAGACTCGAGTTTGAATCCTCTTAGTTTCGCTTTTTATAGCTTTTAAATTTTTATTTCGAATTTATTATGTTTCTGAAAAGAAAAGGTTGTTATAAAAGAGGTGAATATAAGACCTTGCATATAATAAACGATGAACTAACAAAAAGGCGAATGATAATTTTGTGAAAATTATCTTTATATGTGTTTCTTATAGTCAAATGGTGCTACCGTAATAAGAAAAAAAAAAAAAACTGGATTCATCCCTGTGGTTTTGGTTCCTCATCTTAATGGTCGTTAAATTTTTCGTTTAGTCCAATTATATAAGGGGTATTTCAGTCATTTTTTATTTTTTTGTTAGGTTTATCACCGCCCGGTTAAATGAAAGGTATTTCAATCATTTCCGACATGTTTAAATTGACTAGAATACTCTTCATTTTAGTTGGAGTTAACGAAAAAATTAACGATCATTCAAAGGAAGGATCAAAACAGCCATGACATGACAAGCACAATGAAGCAAATTTGAATTTTTTTTATGTTTAAGAGCGATATCTGTTAAGATTGATAAACGTTAGGGGCTACAACTGAAGTTTACTAATTGATAATATGGTTGAGTTGAAATGAATGAGGCCAGAGCATCTTTGATTGAGACCCAACGTAAAATAAAAATTAATCATTTTTACACTATGTTATCTTTGGATCGACCTAGATTTAGCTTGAAAATAAAATTATAGAAGTACCGTACTTTTGTAAGAATGTGACGGAAAGCGTATACGTTAAAGGATATGTTAAATGTTCATTATTGCTGTACGGTTTTGGAAGGACGGTCTAATTTGAATGATATAATTCTTTGGTTTAAAACCTATAAAGTTTGGAATAAATATCTGTTAATTAACGAGTATAAATAATAATGTGAAAGTGTAATAAACTCAAAGAGAAAGCAACATTACCCATAGTCAGATACATATATAAAAGTTGAAGCTACTCGAAGAATTATGGACTTTATAAGTCAGAACAACTTTAGAGCTTGAAAAAACCTTAAAAAACACTGCTTGGAAAACTATTAGTTGTTAAAATAATGTTAAATGTTCATTATTGTTATATGGTTTTGGAGGGACAATTTGAATTGGTTAGTATAATTTTTCGGTTTAAAAAACATTATTAGAGTTATAAAAGCATTATTTAAAAGGGAAAAAACCCAGATTAAACATACTTTTACATCTAAACCCCACCATCGACTAAAAAATACATGAGATTTGTATTCTTACTAAAAATTGATTTACAAGATTTGACCTTTGTGCATCTATGCCTACTATGGGGGCTCATATAATCCGTTGTTTGTTGGATTTAAAGGTTGTGACCCGCTTCATAAATAGTCCCTATTGCAAGTCGCCTTTTCATATATAAGGCGGCTCATCAAGTTTGGACGTGGGTGTGCAAATGATCAAATGTTTTTGGAAGGTTGTTCGGGCCAAAGCCCGACTAATCTTCGGCAATTTTGGGGTTAAACATGACCCCACTTATATGTCCTCAGGCATGCGTACGGGAAAACTCGAACTCGGTTAGGGCGCTATGAACCCCCCCCCCCNCAACTTGAAAAATAAAGTTTGACCAAGCTTTTGAATAAGCCAAGTCAAACATTTATGTTATGGAGTTTGATTCCTTATGTTAAACGAACTTATTTAATTTGTGTTCAAGACCAACTTAGACTTAAGTAGCTACTTAAAAGCTCGAATCGTCTACATCTAAAGGTGAGTCAATTAAATTAAAAATGTATAAGATAATTACTGAAAATCATAAATAATTTATTTATAGATAGATAATTTTATTGTATTTACATATATTTAATTGAGGCATAATTACGTAATATATTTTATTTTACTTTGTAATATTAATTATATTTAATATTTTTTTAATGTTTAATGATTGAATGGTTTGTACATTTTTATAATTAAAATCTCTAATAAAGTATTCATGCATTTAATATGTCAACTACTAGAGTAAAGCTTTGATGAAAATCCTTCAAAGAATGAAAAAACCCAGGAACCATATGCATATATATAAAAAGGTAATTAAAATTATTTTTTAGTTTTATGTACATGAGCATGTTACTTTGTGTGCTTCAGTTTGTTTTTTTTTTTCCTAAAACTTGACCCTCAAATAGTAAGGCAAAATATCGTGTAAGTAGTTGCGGTTAACATGAGAAATGGATCAGAACCATTTATCACTTCAAATTTATACCCTCCTATAGCGTTTTAGAAGGAGATTGATCCGGTGCATCTCATTCTAATGTGCAGGCTGGGGCCGTACAACCCGTGCGATTGTACAGGACATCAAAGCCCAAGGGACATCAAATTTCTATATAATGTTATTAGTATAGGTAATTAGTTTTAATAATTTATGAGTTGGGCTCTATACAATTCTCAAGTATGGTATTATATTACATTATTAATTTAGTTGATCTTGATTTAGTGGACTTCTTCATTATTCCATCTACGTTACTTGCTTTTGCATCAATTAAAGGATTTGAGAAATTGGCATATCGCATATTTGCATCACAACATCAATTTAATTGCTATGCAACCTATGCTTAGGAATTTAGGATTTAGTCATTTGTTGTTTTTTGCACCATTGAGTTCACTATTTTCTTTTTTATCAATTTCAATTACCTTACCGTTTTTATTGGTCTTGACTCTTGACATTTATAAATCTAATTATTTATCATTTTAGTTAAAAGTAGTTATAGTTTTTCTTGTTTTTTATCCTTCTATGCATGATGAGCCACATAGCTTGGCTTGTTCATCGTTTCATTTGCTTAAAAGATAGACATAGGGGCATAATTTTGCATTTTCGCACAGGGCATCCGAAACTCTAGGAACGGCCCTGCTAATGTGCATCCACTTCTCTGTCCAAGTTCCAAAGGTTGATAATCATTTTTTATGTTTATCACATTAACCTCAACCTTTCACCGGATCCCAACCCCAACTAGGGTTGGACTCAGGGACAGAGGCAGAACATTTTTTAAACGATGGCACCATATAATTAATTTTTCTGTTGATTTCAGCAGATTTTTTTCTATTATTTTTGATTTCTAGAGATCTTTTAGTTTTTNTTTCGTTTTTTTGTTGATTTCGAGATAATTCTTAATTTCGAGAGAAAATTATAGTTTTTTGGTTGGTTTCGAAAGCATTTTTGGGTTTTAGGTGCACTCTTTGAAGTTTCAAAAATAATACGGTTGCACCTTCACAAAATTAAAAAAATTTACCCTTCGCTGAAAAAACCACCCGGTGACACGTGCCACCGGGTGGTCCAAAACAGCTCCGTCCCTGGTTGGGCTTCATTAAAGAAAGTTGAGGTTAATGTGTAAAGCATGAGAAGTGGTTATCAACCGTTGGATGAGAAATGGATACACATTAGGAAGAGATGTACCAGATCAACTTCCTTTTAAAGTACAATTCACGAGATCATATAAGATTAAAAGTGATCAATGCACTCACAATTTTCATGTAGGATCAAATGAAGGCTCATCTTTCATTGTGAATGTGAGGACAACCGAGAGCGCGCCACATAATCATGTATTATTTAGACTGAATAACACTGTATTCAGTATTATTCAACCTGAATAATACAGCCGAGAACGCGTGCAGTATTATTCAGTCTGATTAATACTTATTATTCAGTCTAACTAATACTTATTATTCAGTTTGAATAATACATGATTATGTGGCGCTATCGACTGTCCTCACGTTCACAATGAAATTTGAGTTTCCAGCCGAACTTTCGTGTATATATAGGGAGGTTCATGCAAAAAGATGAACATTTTGCGAGAAGGCATAATATCATATATGATTACACGTCATAAAGGCGGCTTTGACCGGTTATGGTGGACACGATCACGGAGGATTGACGCGATTCATGGAGGGTGACCCGGCCAAAACCGTCTTTATTGACCGGATGAGTGGTGGAGGTCACTTCTCCACTTCTCATTTTTTTAGCACTCTCATTTGAATCTAATACTATATATATATATATATATACACACACACAAAGAGAGAGAAAGGTTCAAATGAGAAACATAACTTTTTAAGAGAGCGTGAGAAGCAATCTCAGCCACTCATCCGGTCAATAAAGGCGGCTTTGACCGTGNCACCGTAACCGAAGATGAGTGGCTGAGATTGCTTCTCACGTTCTCTTTGATATGCTTCTCGCATGAACCTTCCTCTATATATAGAGAGAGAAAGGTTCAAATGAGAAGCAAGAAGTGATCTCCACCACTCATCCGGTCAATAAACGCGGTTTTGAATAGGGGTGCACACGGGTTGGGTTGATCGGGTTGGAGGCGTTTCGAGAATTCAACCCGATGT
>LUCG01239266.1:0-27018 GCA_001633085.1 Carthamus tinctorius
AATTACTCTATGAATTTTGGTCTAAATTTGTATTTATTTTTTGGGTAAGAAATCAAGCATAGACCCATTTAGATTATCACTTTGTGGAGAAGTTGAAAAGGAGAAATGAGCTGTTTGGCTTAACTTTTCAGAAACTCCATGTCACGTCCAAGAAAAGGAGAAAATGAGATTTTGAGAAGTCAAGATGAACTAACTTATCGCGCTTCATCCTCCAGAACGCACAACACACTTCATCTTCTCTGATTGGGCGTTGTCGGCTCCAATTCCTCCTCAGAACAACAGCAGAGCTTCGATTTGTAAGATTTCGATGATTTAAGCGTCAGTTTTGGTTTCGTAATTCTAGGGTTCCTGAGTTTGATAAGCAAAAAAAACTAATCCAAACACTTTCTCAAGAATTCTTTCTCCATAACACATAAGTTGATAAGCACTTCTACTCAAAAGTGCTTTTCAATTCTGAAACGCACTCCCAAACAACCTCTAAGAAGGAAATTAATAGAGTATGATACATTTGACAAGTGAGAAGGTATCCATTTATCATATAACTACATATTTAATTCGGTTAAACCTCATCACATTGCAACCTTTTCAATCCTCAAATATAGTCTTACCTCCAGTTTTGTTGAATTGTTTATTACTTGCTTTATTAAGTTTACGGGTTCAGTCTTCATTACAATTTTTTAAGTTTCGGTATATGTTTGAAAAGCAAGCAATAAATTTGTGCCAAATTTAACTTTTTGGTTTGCTTCTTAATTTTTATGGGTTTCATATTTTGATTTTTTTCTAGTTTGGTTTGTGATTTATATATTTTCTCTTTCCATTTTAATTTCAGGGGTGATTTTTGTACTTTGTTTTTTCATGGTGGGTATTTTGTTCTAATATTATTTGTGGTGATGACCGTAGACAAGGAAGAAAGATTGTGATGTTTTTCAAAATAAATAAATAGATCGATGATATTTTCTTGAGATTTTTTATAGTAAAATTATCAATTTGCCCTTTTAACGAAACAAAACTTTCTAGGCTCCGTTTAATTTGTAAGATCTGAAGAGATTTGTAAGCTGTCTTATTTTTGTGTTTGGTAAAAATAACCTAGCAAATAAACTAATCTATTTAAATATGTATCATAAGTTAGCTTTTTGAAACGCTACTTTGAGTAGTTTTTTGGAAGCTTTTTATAGCATTTTTCAATTATACGCTTATTAATATTAATTATTAAATTCAAAGATACTTTTTTTGGTCATTTTACATACTCGTAAGTTAATTTTTACCAAACATAATTTGTTCATAAGCTAGCTTATTAGCTACTAGCTAGCTTATCAATCAACAGTTAGCTTCTCAGCTATCGGCTACCAGCTAGCTTATCAGCTAGTTTGCCAAACATAGCCTGAAGGCATTTTTGGATTTTATTAACATCGTACATATATATGGGATTTAGAAATCTTACTAATTATTTGTAGTAATATTTTAAAATATATAAAAGATATTTTTTTGTAGGGTTGGGTGAATGGAAAAATCTTAAAAAACAAAAAACTGAGTAACATACTAACATTCTCATAAATTTGGATGGTATGCACTTTTGCATATAAGGCCATGCGTAACGGGACCCTAGGTTGAGCGGGTTCGAACCCGCCGGGCTGGCGGGCTGGACAGGCTGTCGGTACGCCGGCAGCGGGTTCAGCGGGTTGGGAGCTCAAGCGGGTTGCCTACACCGCTGAGTTTGTGTGTGTCTATCGTGCGTGTGTGTGAGAGGGTTGAGTACTAATCAGAGAGGGTTCCAGAGGGTTAATTGTGGGGTTGGGAAAAAGCTGAGGTGGTAGTGGGGTTGGGAGGGTTGAGAGGGTTGGGTAAGCATAGCCTAAGGGTGGTAACGTCCTGGGAGGCTGTGGATGGGATCCCAGTCTACCCGGGTTTGATCCTAAGAGGAGACAATTGAGGGGTGCATGAGGAGTACTCAGTCCTTGAGCTGGTCTAGTCATAGACCGAGCTACCCCTAGCCTAGTCAAAGACTGTGGTTGGGCTCTAGGTTCAGCGTATGCTGAGCCAGGACAACAGCGGATTAGTAGGCTACCAGTGGATGCCCGATACTGCCGGGAAGGCGCGCATGCATACATGCGTATGTGTTTGTGGTAGTCGTTCGTTGGTTTGATGCGGCTATGTCTTCCAAAAAAAGAATGCATCAAACAACTTCTTTAAGTGGTAGACATCATAAGAAACAAATTATAGAGATATGAGATATCTAACTAAATCATCATTGGTGTGGTGGTTATTTTTTTTTTCATTGGGAGGTCATGTGTTTGGTTCAAATCTTTAATTACAATTATTTTAAAAATGTAATAAATTTAAAATCAAAAGTTAAAAACTAAGAAATTGACGTTAACATGATTGAACTCATATCTAGTGTAAAAGAAAAGGCCTTGTTAACATGATTGAACTCATATCTAGTGTAAAAGAAAAGGCCTTGTTAACATGATTGAACTCAAAACTGGGGTAAAATAAAAAGCCTTGTAAAAGGAAACTCGTGTCCGCGTTATGGTTTCAAAACATATATGATGTCATATAACAAATTATTAAGGTGACATTTTCTACAAACATATAAAAATTTACACTAAGGTGAAGAAATGAAAACGTGACATGCTATCACAAACACCTCTAGTTCCCGTCTTTGGTATCAAGCATCATCTATAATCGGGAGGGATGCAAAATATCAAAGTCCATACTAATTGTTTGGCCATCGGTACAATGACGGAAGTCGATGGATCTAGGGGTGGTAAAAGGTGACTCAACTAATCCAACCGGAACCAAACTTGAATTGAGATTTTCATCTCATTTAGGTAAATAAGTCAACCAGTGTAACCAAGTTCAAAATAGATTGAACAATATGAAACTAAAAAATACCCTTTTTTACTACATCATATACCCAAACCTACATTAAAACCATCGCCTCTATCAGATGACTTATTCCAGACTTCTTCCTCAACTTCGATCTCTGTAGGTACAGTTCCCCATCTTCTTTAATTTTTCACTTTCAACTTATCATCTTCTTCGATTTCGTTTTCCATGTCAATGATGTTTGATTTTCCATGGTCTGGGATTTCGATTTCCATGGTCTCCTCTTCTTCGATTTCGATTTGGATTTCTCTTTGTATGTGATTTTGATTTCCATGGTGTTCTTATATGAGATTTTTGATTTCCATGGCCTGCCATTTTTACTATTCTAATATATGAATCGTGATCGTGTTTTTTTTAAATAGGGTTGAAAAAAATTAAAAAAGTACATACCAATGTGATAAAATTGAATAAAATAAATGTTTTAGTATAATTTATTTAATTTAAAAAAACATGTATATTTAAGTTAATTTAAATTGAACAATATTATCTTTTACAAAAGATATAAGATTAAAATATCGTAAAAATTAAATTTTGATATGCATCGTAAATTTCATAATACTCTAACAATTGTATTCTTAAAATAATAAAGTTCATAAAAAACACCTAAATATTTTAGAAATGTAACACTAATTAACTATACTATGCTCGATCTCCTCAACATAACTTGGTAAGCATCTTTTTATCATGTAATATTTTTGATCATTTGGTAAGCATCTTAAACTCGTTAAGTATTTATCAAAAAAAAATTGTTTTTCACATGATATGCTTCTTACCGAGTAAAATTTTTGGGGCCGTTTACTAAATACTTACTCGAGCAAGTAAGGACCGAGAATCTTACAAGGTAAGTGAAAATGGAAACCACCAAAAAATTTTACTCTTATCTAGCAAGTGAAAAACAGACTTTTGCCTGGAGACCACTGAAAATCTTATCTAGTAAGAGGCATAACAAAGATCGAGAATCTTACAAGGTAAGTGATGAAAATGACTCTTACTAAGGCACTTACCAGCAATTAGTTTTGATGACCTAGAATGATAAGACAAGTAAAGGTTAGGTCGATGCTGGTAAACGCTTACCCAATAAGCATTTGGTAGGGCCGTCCCTAGGGGAGGGAGGGTCGGGCGTACGCCCAGGGACCAACGGAAATAGGGGTCCCAAAATTTATTAGTGTATATCATATAGAAGTAATTTACAAAAATTGTAAGTAAAGAAACAAAAAATAGCATATAATAAGGCCCAAAAAGAATTTAGCATCATATTAAACATGTGTATTCATTTATTATATTAGATAAGAAAAATTGTAAATATCGGTCTTAGACAGTAACTTTCGTATCGGGCCTTGCGTACCCTGTCTTGGGCCGGGTAGGGCCTTGAGCAAATAAAGAGTAACTGGTTCTCTTGTAAATAACCCAGATATTGATAATCGGACCGATTTTTTTTTTTTTTGTTCTTTCTGTGACACATGAGTTATAAACCTAAATTTATTTATAAATCTAAAGTATATTAAATTAAATTTATTTTATAAAACTAAATTATAAACAAATTTATTTTATAAAATTAAATTGTACACAAATTTGTTTTACAAACTAATTTTATTTTAAACTTTAAAACACTAAAACTAATTTATATAAAACAAATATACTAAAAAATACATTTTAATTTGTTATAATCAGACTGGAGGACCTTCCCCTTAACCGGTCCTGATTATAACGGGTCCCTCAAAACGTCCAAAAACCATGACTGGGCCTTAACCAGGCCTTTGTGGACCGGTCTTAACTGGTCCCGGTCCCAGTTCTGGTTCCGGTTCCGGTTAACCGTCGTGACCGGACCTTTCGTCTCGGACAAAAACCGAAAAACTTTTATACCGTAGATAGGGACGAAATACGTAATTTTGAAAAATATCCCCCATACATAAAAAGTGAAAAATGGGAGTTTGTTGGTGAGGGGATTCATTTAAGATTTTTCTCATTTGTGCAACGAAAATCTGGACTGGAATTCTTCTCTCTCTCTAGAATATTCAACAAAAATATCTGCCAACGCTCGAATCACCGGAAACCGGCAGCTATGCAAGTCTCCGGCGGGGTATTGACCGACGTAACCGCCGTCTTCTATCCGTCTCCTACACCTCCACCTCCTTGCTGTGCTAGGTCGACGGAGTTCCGGCACGTCCATGCCTTTTCCGACTCTAAATTCCTTCCGTCTATCGGCTTTCTTAAAGTAAGAACTGTGTTCTTCGTTGCATTTTTTCTCCTTTTACGTTTTTCAACTGTTTGAAGCTCGTACAGGTGGAGTGTGTGTGTGTTAGGTACGGTGGTGAATCGTTTGGTAGGGTAAGTGATTAGGAGGAGCGTGAAATTCGGTTAACTAAAATTGAAGCTCATCTGTTTCGACATTTGAAATATTGTTCGAGTTCTGATTCTAAGATGCAAATATTCTGTAAATGAGTTGCAAATCTTATTTTGTGGTCATAATTTGATTATGATATTGGATTGAAATTTGATACAAGTTTGTTTTTTAATTAAGGAGAGATTTAGTTGGTGTAAACAGTGTTCCTAGACTCCTAGTTACAGATTTCCTGGTTATTGAAATTAGAATTGCTTCCAAAAGAAATATCGGGGGTAAATTGGTCATTTAATCAGTCTTGTTCAGTCGTGTTCGGTTTACTTATGTCTTACCAAACACAAACACCGAACAACTGTCCTGTCCCCTCCTGTTCCGTTTTTGTTCTATCCTGTCCTGTCCCGATACCAAACGCACCCTAGAAGTTCGGGAAGGCGGTATCGATATAGACCACGGGAAGAATAATAAGTGCATGAGGGATGGGGGACTGTCTATTGAGTCTGCCAAAATAGCAATTGGCACCATCCGAATGATGTTAATGACGAAGAAGCAGATGCCCCTGTTATCAAAGGGTCAGGAAAAGTGGAAAACAATCCAACTATCCATGAACTTGTTGACAACCAGTTGATGAGGAAGGGTAAAAATGAGACAACAAGAGATGGTGGTGATGGCTTAGCTCCGTTCACTGTTGTGAGGGTAAGAATGATTAGGGAAGAATGATAGTGGATGGCCAGAAAAAAGATTTAGTCATATCATATCATATCAAAACAAATAAATATGTAGTATCTATAGGAAAATGGCCAAAAATATGAAACCTAAGGAATAAACACTTAGACATTCGATATCTCTAATGCCATGATAATTTCTTGTGCGCAAATAGTAGTATCATTTGCAGATTGCTATATTTTATCTAGTTACTTAAAGTTGATGGTTTTCTTATGTTAATTTAGTACAGAGACTAGTTCGTCATGATCTAGATGATTAAAATTTCTTGTATCACAGATGAGTATATACATGAAACAAGACATAAGAGTTTTGTAGACCTAGCAGGAAGAGATCTTGTTAAATGTAAATATTTTACTGTTGCAAAATTATCTTGCTTATTAGCAGCGTAGTTGTATTAGTCATAGGTATCTTGAAAATCATTGGTGATTGCTTATCTAAATTTTCACGGCTGAAACATGTAGTAGTAAGTAGTAACTTATGGCATGTTGGCTTTGCTAACTGTTGATTAGAATATGGTCTATCTCATTTACTTTGAAATGCCAATCTTAGGAGGAAGATTTGTTTCATGATGTTCCAGTTTCCCTAACAGAAGTACCCTAACCCATCTTGAAAATATACAAATGTAACAAAATAGTGTTCTAATTATGTTAAGAATATAGAACCGATGATAATGCTGGTTTACTGATGGCATTTGTGGTTCAATGGATCTTTGTGCTTTGTTTTACATCTAGTCGAAATCCTTTTCATTTTTTAGATATGATGATACCAAAAGGGTTGAATGTGACACCTAATGCTTAATGACAAGTCTTGATTACCACAAGGACCTTCCCAACTCTCTTCTTTTGTACATGGTTTGTAAATTTCAATACAAGGGTATGCATATTAATGGTCTCACATACTTTGAAGTGACACTTTCCCGCATTGTGGTTGTGATTGTGATTGATAGCATGTGGCTATCCAATCAATAATTATACATGGTGTAGGATCTCGTAATAATATGGGCTTTCTGCAGACAATGGTTCATCGCCACATGTCCAATCTTAGATTAATGTTTGCTTAAGATATAAAGTGAGTGTCCCTCTATTATTATTTCTTGCCAATGTCATCAAATGCACTCAATTGTCTTCATGATTTTTATGCATTATAGAGCTCTCCGTTCCCCATGTCCAGAATTGGAGGTGAATCATACCGAGCAAGGAGTTGTATAGCAAAAGCTTCAGGTGGTTCAGGTGATGGTTTGGTTCCAGTAGCGCCACTTCAGCTCGAATCTCCAGTTGGCCAGCTCCTGGAACAAGTTTTGCAAACCCATCCACATCTGCTCCCTGCAGCCATTGATCAACAACTTGAGAATCTTCAGAATGAAAGAGATGCTCAAAAAGAAGAATCTGCTCCTCCATCTATGGATCTGAGCCTTTACAAGTAAGCAAAATTGTTGCAACCCTTCATGTAGTAGTAGCGTGATTTGAACATATTGTTCTCTACTTCTCCAAAGGATATCAAATGTGGACCATTTAACCATAATGGTCAAGCATAATTGGTGTGGTGTATGGGAGATCCCTATGACACAGAGTTCATATAAATTCGATTATTTTTATTTTATTTACTGCAAAAGTGATATTTCAAATTGGAGAAATTTGAAGGAGAAAAGGAAGTGCATTCAGTCTTAACATGGGGGAATGATTAGATGGTTATAGATGATATGTTGTCCTTGCTTTCACTAATAAATATCCTCAAGTAGGTAGTCCCCTCTTACTTGACTAAGAAATCAAACCATTAACAACTTTTTACATTATTGCTTTTAGTTGAGTTATGGGTTTGTGGATGAGTTGCTGATGGTCCATTTGGTAGTACAACAATCACATAAACAGTGTCTGCAAGGTTCTTGTTTTGCTTTAGACATCATTCTTGTATCACGTTTACAACTTTTGGCACAAATCTAAGGATTAATTAGCAACAAGTTTAGCAATGCAGTTGAAAATGCTCTTCAAAATGGATTAGTCTTTCCTAGCTTGGTTCCAGACTTCACATCCAACCATATCAATTTATTGCTAGCCATTTGGGGTGGTTAGAACTCACATGAGACAGTAATAGGTTACGTTATTTCTTTCAAGTTGAGCGTTCTTAAAACTAAAAACCCATAGATTGGGGCCCAAGGAATCTGGTGATGCTTCAAGTCTTAAACTATGGTCAACCAAGGATGAAATATTCTGATGATAACTTGAAAAACTTTGCATTTTGGCTGGACAAATTGGAATAACCCCCCCNCTTTGAGTTTCTGACTGATTCAAACAGTAATGCAGGACTGATAGAAGTAACATAAACAAGCAATGCTACACTAGGAAACTAACTAGAAACTGAGTTATGCTGAAATACGCACATAATTTGTTTAGAGAATGTTCTTGAATAACACTCAAATATGACATGCCATGAGTTCATGGCTGAATGAACATTGGTGAGTGATTTCTTAATCCTTGTGATAGAAAACCTAATCTAGAACTAGGGAATAAGAAAACTAGTAAAATGCTCAACAGACGAAACTAGTAAACTGCTCTAAATTTCCGGTGATTACATGAATCTATTTCTGCATCAACTCCTTACCAATTAAGCATTAAAAGTTTAATAGCATGCTATTATAATCTTATCATACCCTACTATTGTGATCCTATCCTTCTCCCCTCCATTCTATAAAAAAAATTGAACTTTGAGTTGTCATAGGTTCTTTTTAGCAAAACTTATTGGAAAGAGTAGGGAGGCAAGAATGAGTTTTGTTTTTAGAAGGGATACAAGAAATCTGTTGACAACTCAAACCGACAATCAACAAAAACACATGGCAAGCTAGTTGATAAACTAGCCATTGACTAAAAAACTAACTATTGATAATATATTAGTTGATAAACTAGTCATGTTTGGTAAAAAGCAGCTCATAAACTAGACACTAGTCATGTTTGTTAAAAACTAGTTGATAAGCTAGGTGACAACGTAAAATGACCTAAAAGGACATGTTGAAGAATTATTGGAAAAATATAACGGGCGTAATTGAAAAAAAAAATGTGGAAAAAATCCCCTATATCTTATTGTAACGAAACACTGCTTGAATGAGTTTTTTAAAAGCTAGCTTATGGCTAACCAAATAGGGCTTTTTCAATAAACTCAAACAATAAGCTAAGCTTATAGTTGTATAAATGACCTTAATATGAGTTGTATATGATATAAAAGTAAAGTCTGGTCTTCGACAACAATTTTGGCTTTCGGGTAGTCTCCTAACCCTTCAGTTTTTCTCATATGAAATATAATATATAGCAGTCATCAAATTTCAGGAGAATAGCTGAAGTGAAACAAAAGGATAGGCAGAAGGTATTGGAAGAAATAATGTATTGCTGGATTGTTCAGAAATTTGTCGACAAAGAAATCTCGATGATCCCAAAAGTATCGGCAAGTACTGATCCTACCGGAAGAATCGATTATTGGCCTAACCAAGAAATGAAGCTCGAATCGGTCCACTCAGCCGAAGCACTCGAGATGATCCAGAACCATGTAGCCCTCGTCCTCGGGGACCGCCTTGTGGGCCCCTTAGAATCCACGGTCCAGATCAGCAAGATCAAACTCGGAAAGCTGTATGCCGCTTCCATCATGTACGGATACTTCTTGAAAAGGGTCGATGAAAGATTTCAACTTGAGAGATCCATGAACACGCTTCCAGAAGGTTATAAAGAACAGCAATCAAGCTATTCGGAACCGCCGGTCCCACAAAGCCCGTTTTGGGATCCGGATTCGTTGATACGGATCCAACCAGATTACGACGATGAGGAGGAGGGCTTCATGGGTTCTTCTGGCAATGATGATAGATCGTATAGATTAAGATCATACGTGATGTATTTGGACGGTGAGACACTTCAGAGATATGCGACGATAAGATCAAAGGAAGCGATCTCTTTGATCGAGAAGCAGACTCAGGCTCTGTTTGGAAGGCCGGATATCAAGATATCCGGCGATGGTTCGTTAGGTGCGGCCAATGACGAAATGGTCTCTGTTACGTTCTCTGGGTTGACGATGCTGGTACTTGAGGCGGTCGCTTTTGGATCGTTTTTGTGGGATGCGGAAAATTACACGGAATCTAGGTACCAGTTTTTGAAAAGCTAAGAAATTCAAGAATTAAAAGCATGTAGAAACTTGCTGTATGATGGCTTAATTGTGCCTTTCATTGTAACGAAAAACCTTCTGTATATTTGATCGTCGCCCTTGCACGAGTGCGGTTTTCAGGTCAAGCCTTGACGCCTACTCGAGCCATGGGTTTGATCATCGAGGGCCGAGGCTTATAGACTCGACTCGGTTCAATTGCTGACAACCCGAATCATCTATCATGAGTTTTAGGACTAAACGTATTTTGGTCGATGAGAAACTTAGAGGTCGGCAAACCAGTTAACTGGCGTGACACTTGGTCGGTCTGTACCGAACCCAGTCCCTGCCTTCAGATGTTGTTTCGGTTCCTATTATTACTGCTTGCTAGTTGGGTGGAGATATCATAGCTACTTGTAACCGGTTAACAGAAACAAATAAAACAAGTAACAGAACATACAAATTGTTTCGGGCCCTAAGGCCCGGTTATGAGTTCAGTTATAGATAGTAGGTGCTTATGAGTTGAGTTATAGTAGCAGGTTATGGAAGATCTGGTGGTTGCACCATTGATTCGTTCAAATCCTGAACTGACTGGACCGGGCAGTTGCATGAACGGCTTGGTCGGCTTCCCCACGACCAGTTTCATGGACCCTGTAGAGGTTGCCCGTGTCCGAAGGTTACAACATTGGATTGGAAAAACATTCAAATCCAAATGTCCAATTCTTTCCACGTCCCTTTGCGATTAAAGGTTAAAAGCCCGACTAATCTTCGGCAGTTTTGGGGGCTAAACATGGCCCCACTTAAATATCCTCAGGCTTGCGCACGGGAAGGTTCGAACTCGGTTAGGCGCTATAAACGCCCGAGTGTTAACCAATCTGCCACAGCACTGTTGACTACTAAGGCTATGTTTGGCAAACTAGCTGATAAGCTAGCTTATGACTGATAAGGTAGTCGATGAATAAGATGCGTTTGGCAAAAACTAGCTGATAAGGTTAGCTTACGACTGTAAAATGACAAAAAAAAACATGTTCAAAAATTAGTAATGTAAAAATTAGAAGGGTATATTTGAAATCAAAAAGAAATAAAATATCTCATAATTACAATAAGTCACCAAAACGCTACTCAAAATAGCTTTTCAAAAAGCTAGCTTATGGTTCATCCAAACATGTAGGTGACTTATAAGTTGACTTATAAGCTAACTTATTTTTACCAAACAATGCGTAACTCGACAATGGTATTAATAGATATCTCTAGATCAATCAAGTTCACCCTCAAAATTTATAAAATAACAGCTTGCTCCATTTAAGGTCTAAAAATTCAAAGATTTACCTACAAAATTTATAAAATAATAGGGTGATCCATTTGAGGTCTAAGAATTCAAACATCCAAACCTTACTAAAGGTAGATAAATGTACATTTGCTGTATAATATAGTAAAAACATCTCTAGATCAATCAATTTACCCTCAAAATTTCCAAAATAATAACTTGATCCATTGGGGGTTCCACTCGCACCTTGGCGAGGGTTTATCTCATATTTCGATAAATGTTACGGTTAAACGTAAAATGGCACATTGGCATCACAATGTGCATTCGTGAGAATTCTATTTACTCATGATATTGAATGAGTCCATCGTTCACAATGTGCACTTCCTGGATATACATTGACATATTCATTTTGGACAACATCGAGATCAACCAAATCTTAGCAGTTGGTTTTAGATAACCTCCGTCTTTCCAAAGTTACAGTCATACAACGTTCTAGCAAAGATGATCAGACGTTCGTCTGGAAAAACGCAGATATTAACAAACATAGAATTATCGATTTTATTGTAGAAAAAATCGCCCTGCAAACAAACACACGAAGAAACAGACTACGCAGGCAGGACCACTCAAATCAGCCACCGCGTCTTATAGAAACAAACACAGATGCTCAAACTGGTCAGCATCTTGAATCAAGCTTTCATTTACCTATATGTGCTTTTCTTAACTTGAGGAGTTCAAACTGCAAGAACTATAATCACAATAAGAAGCACAATCCCCAGTATCACCAAAAGCAAGCAAGTCTGCACAAAACGGAATGTGATAAGGGAACAGAGGTAATGATGACCTAATGGAATTTCTTATGCTGATTTTCCATTTAGTGCAAAATGCATCAAAATCTAACAAACCTTTCTTCCTATTTAAATTAAAAAAGAAAGGAAAATTTTCAATCAATGTAACAAGCTTTCAAAATGTCCGATTTTTACTCATTCTGATGAGTAACCTGCGATCTTGTAAACTTTTGATGAGGTAGATGTCATGTTTTCCATTCACCCTTTTGTAAACGGGTACCCACTGCTAGTAACCGGTCAAAATGGGGTGCAAAATAAAAAATCCTGAAACTTCTCTTTCTGAAATTTTGGAACTTTGCTACATCGAGAAAAAAAGATTCTTCGTTAAATAGGAACTAAACCAAACTTTGTTGTATTCCGATGCTTCAAATTTGTAAAATTTGAGGCAAATATGGGGGTGGTGGATACAGCGAATGAAGCGAATATGGGGGAATGGTCCCCTACCTCATATTTGCCTCATTTCCAATCTAATTACTTCATTTCAATCCGAGATATTTACATAATACATCATGCAGTCATACAAGATTTAAGATATTGGTAGAGGTTGTAATCCAAGTTTGTTAAACCATCTCATACCATTTCTGACCCAAAAAAAGGTGAGCACAGGACTTTACCATGGAAGAGTTTGATCTTTGGGTCTTTGATGCTTTTGCGAGGTGGGATTTTGCCTGTGCAGTCGCAGCATGAGAATTCTCGATGTTGGAGCCAATATCGTCTGAAAAAAGAAGTTGAGGAGGTGTAAAGTGTAATGCTCCATGAACGTAGCAAGAGATGAAAATCAGAAGTAAAATGAGAACACCCTTACCGATCATAGTTCCTTGCTCGTGAACCAAAACAGCAAGATCTTTGAATATTTCGTTTACCTCACCGATTTGGTTCTGGATTTCTTGTATTCCTTGATCTCTTTCCTCGATAATAGCTTCATTGAATGCAATCTCATTGTCCAACAGCAAAACCTCCTGCCTGCAGAAACATCTTGGGATTTTAACGCAAATGTGTATTATAGTTTTGGTTTACAAATAACAACACAGAAAGTAATATCAATGTTATTCTCCTACAAAAGAATCTTTGCCCCCTTCTGATTGTTGCCTATAAGATAACTAATTGCTGCATCAACATTGAATGACTTCTGGAAAATATTTGCTTGACATTTATCAATTCTATTGAAACAAATTTACTAGCTGTTCAGAAATGCTCCTCGCTCTTTTCTCATCGCAGTTAAACTCCGGACTCCAGAGGGAAACAAGAGAGATGAATAAAATTGTTAGCCTTCAGTCTCAAGAGGGTAAGAAAGACGAATAGAGATCTGTCAAGCTCCAATAATAGGACTATGAAGCATAGGTCTGAATGGATATAAATTGAAATAGCCATGCCCATGTTCATCCACAAAAAAGGGATCCAAGAATAATATATTAAAGGCAAACAGCACATCAAATGTGTTTTAAGGTAGCTCGCACAGGCTTATGGAGATGATATCATATAGATAATGTCGCAACCGTTTGACCTTAAATTCCAATTTCCCAATAACGTTGACTTACTGGGAAGGTAGAAGAGAAAATGCATGTCAATATAATAATGAGGGTGATAAGAGGCATGGTGAATGCAAAGGAGCATGCCTAGAAAGGTACGTCAAGAGCCTATGCGAAGTCCATGGCTTATGCAATCAGCCTATTGACTGCTGGATATCCTTAATGATTAGATGGAGCTAAATACCTAATCCAACCTCAGAAGCAGACATCATTAAGGAGCACTTATAAAATTATGAACACAAACGAAAGATTCTCTGCCATTCCTGGTTTCTATAAGCGCGTTAATGGCAGAAATATTAAAGAACAGCCAGGCGCAACTTACAGAATGATGTGCAATTCTGCAACTTTGCCTTAATATGAGAAGCATAAAGTGAAGAACTTGCCTTTTATTGTCCACAAGAAGAGCACGCTGTTCTTGACTTTTACCTGAGCTTGCATCCATTTCATTGGCGGGATCACTGAACACAAAGTAAAGCAAAAACTAGCTAAGCGTAGTTTGCAGATATGAATATGAATTGTGCATTCACATCGAAACGAGCTTCCAAGCCAGCTTTGCAATTAATAGTTTCCTTGCAACTTACCTTGAAGGATAAGCAGCTTGAGGAACAAAAGGTGTGTAAGCCGTCTCTCTTTCAGCTGAAAGCCGCTGTGCCTTTTGAAATTCTTTTAGAACTGCTTGAAAGTCCTTTGCAAGTTTAGCATCTGTGATCTTTTTGCTGGCCTGCACGAAAGGGAATGTTTAACCATCAGACAACACAGAAAAAGAGAAGAAAAAGAAGATATTTTATGGTAATGAGTCTGACCAGACAACTCTAACAAATTGATTGTTGAAAGTGAATAAGAATAAGCTTGGAATTAAGCATATGGTTTTAAGGAATATGGGAAATTGATTTGATCTCAGTTCCCACATTGAAATTGTAAGTAAAACTGATAGGCTTAAATGTGATGTGGAGTAGCTAATTCAGGACCTTCATATTAAACACTTAGTTTCGCTTCGCCTTGTGAATGAAGGTTTCAGAGAGGCACATAAGAGATCTGTATGATTCCCATCTCCACCATACCCGGGGATTGAATGATAAATCATAATTTAAGGAAAATTCAACATGAAGTTGAACTCGTATGCACCCAGAACAAAAACAGATCCGCCGCCTCCACCAACGTGAACTGTGAATACCAGCTCAAAATCTCAGATCAGAAGTTGGTGATTTCACAAAACCAGTTTGTACAGTTTACAAAACTAAACTAGGCACTGCAAATCCATCGAAGAGTTGAGAAAGTAAAAAGGCCTACTTCATCAACATGTTTACAGATTAATGCATGCATGTATAGACGTCCATTCCGACACAGCTATGTGTGTTTACCCCCAACCCGAATAGCATACTGGAAGCGAAACGTACCACATATACGTACAGTGTTCCATAGTGTATTGGAATGCATAGGAAGCACCAGTAGTGGGGTGCCGAGAAGGATGAATGGATGATCAAAAGATAGTCAGACAAGTTTTTAACAAGTCGGGATGGGAATGCTGAGTAGGGATATGGACCTACCACTGCTAATTCAGACATCCCCACTACAAAGGGAAAATTTAAGAGAATGGTCTATGGCTTTCAACGCAATCAAGTAAGAAGATTGAGACCACGGAAACAGGTATAGATGAGCATTCAAGAACTTAATTTAGTCACTCTTCAGTTCCAGATGAGAAATTCTTGATCTGTTAAAAGCTCTTGAAGAACATTTGTACAATAAGCATGCAAATGCCTAATCCATCAACCTACTGGGAGGAAAAAGAATGACAGCTTTAATATAGGAATTGATCCCCATGTCCCTACCAAGCACTTAAGCAGTTAAGCTTTTAACCCTGTCAGTTATTTATGTAGGCCTTTAACAGTGTCACATCTGGGGTGGACAAGAACGATTTCCATGTCAATATGTGATATTCGCTGCAACGAGCTACCCTTCAGATAAAATACTGTTGACCCTCCTTTAAACATACATAGCTGGCAGAATCGTTTATCACATTTAACATCAATCAGGACATGATTTTGAGCTATCCACTAATGCAGCAACCTATCCCACAATGTTAAAACCAAGTAACATCACATACAGCTATAGTAATTTCCTGCTCTATACAAGTTGCAAATGAATAAAAATTGTAATGAAATTATGAAACATCTCTAGTAGATTTACTCGCAGGAAATTTCACCAACTGTTCTCTTTCAACAAAAAAGCTAAGCCTTTATTAAAACAAAGCAAAGAAATGCAACAAGTATGTGAATCAAAGTGTCAACCCTCACTGTTAACCATCTCACACACGCGAGCTAAAAACTTCATGTTACCTATCAAATTCTACCAGATAAAGTAGCAAGGAATTACATGAAGCAGAGCCATAACCCCTTAACACTTAAGGCAACATCTGCATCTCGCACAGATCATGAGAAGAACAATAGTACAAATACATTAAGAACAATCAGGTTATGTGTGTGTGCATGTAAGAGAGAGAGAGAGAGAAGGGTAACTTACACTAACATCCGCACGATGATCTGTTTCACTTGCTTGCTTGAGTTTCTCTGAAGTATCCTTCACCAATTGCCCAATATGTAGTCTAGTCTTGTGCCTGTCATTTGAATAACCTCCTTGTGAAAACCACCAAAAGACAATAGTGTGATAGTTGATAAGAAACTAACTCCACTGCCATCATTGCCTAAGATAGTCATACAACTAAAATAGTAATAGTAAACTCATGAAAGGCATTCTTACTCCGTAGTTCTTTGTGTAAAAAGAACTAATAATATAATTGCACCTTGTAAGGTTTTACATTTCTGTGTTTCATTAACAAGTAACACTAATAGGAAAATAAAAGGTGGTGAAATTTTAGAACGAAATAGATTTCTATATAGATCCTAAAATTTACGAACTACAGTGGTACCATGCATGACAGAAACAATAGCTTTTTTTAATCCTGTCTTGTTAATACGGGAAGCGTTACATTATAGAAATGTCATATTTTGGCCCATGTCCATCAAGAATGGAGTTGACTCCACATACAACTCTGACCGAGCCGCGTATTTGTTTCATAAGCTCAAACTCAATAACTACATTATAGAAATAAAGACACCAAGATATCACAGTCTTTTGGAGTGCAGACTGCAGACGATTCTAACTACTTATGCACTCAGCACTAAATAATTCATAACAAATTACCTTCATATTTCTAGGAAAATCCTTCTAAGATCTTACAATTAGTATCGAATTTCTTCAGAAATCTTCTAAAATCTTACAGTTTAGCTCCATTGAAAGCTTAATTGTGAACTGAGGTTAGTTATCACATATCAATAGCATGGAACTTCAAACTTCACTATTCAATATCATTTGTTATTCAAACTAGAACTACTCAATGAATGCATTGTTTGTCTATATTTACACTCACTACAAATTTCATTTTATTGTTAATTCAAGAACATACTAGCAACCACGTCTACCACAGGCAATCAATATCACAAATATCCAAAACTAAAGACTCCTCTCTTTTCAATTTCTAACCCTAAATCTCATAACAAACAAACCAAAAGTAAAACTTTTTTAGATAAGAAATGAATCAGAGGACGTACAGCTTTTCTCGAAGCTCAGGTGTGTCCTTGGGAGTGCCAAGCGTGTTCACTAGCCTCTGAAACGTGGAGACTGCAGTGTTGATCTGGAAGATTCCAGAAGCAACCGCCTGAGTCGGATCCTGTTTCCTGATGCCATTGTTCAATCCACCACCACGTCTCGAATTGAGTGGGCGGCCAGCTTCAATATCTTGAAAACTCATTGCTTCTTATCTACAATCTCTCTACGATAATCCTCAGAAGATTAAACAACAAGAACAAAATATATGTATATATATGTATGTATAATCCCAAAAAAAGAAAGAAGAATTCCGATGGAGATGAAACCCTACCGATGGGAGCAGCAGGGTCTCTCGATCCAAGAAAGTGGAATTGCGGAGAGCCTTTATCCTCCTTCCTGCAAAAATACGGTGATCGGAGTTTGATAAAATTGCGAAAATTAGGGCGAGGAGTGAGGTGGTGAGAGAATTGAATTGAATTGAAAAGGGGGGTGAGGTGATGATGATGATGATGGTGATTTACAGAGAGAGAATTGAAGGGTGTGGTGATGAGAGAGAGCAGGTATTGGATTGCCGGCGATGCAAAGGCAAAAGAAACGTGACACGTGGAGGCTGGAGACGTGGATCTCTCTACTCTTTTATATACCTTTTGACACTTTGGAAACTCCAAGGGCTCATTTTGTAATCTTATATATGTGTCGACTATGCATAGCAGAATCCTCCTAGCCCTCTGAACTCCATCGTACATCAGATTTTTCATAAACTCACAATAAGTCTTCTGGAGCCCTCTCTTTTTAGTACCCGAACCTCCCAAACCAAATATCCAATACAATTAAAAAGAAAAGGTAAAAAAGAGAATGTGAGAGAGGGAGAGAGCGGATAGATCGGCGTGGGGAAGCGCCTTCCAGCCAGCCCGCCGGAAGTTGAACCGAAGCCCGCCCAGCCCCTTAAGCTCGCTGTCACCCAACCCGTTGAGCCTAGCCATCTGTTACGCCTGGTCTTATAAGGCATGTTTTGTTCACCTTTTTCGTTGACGAGTAATGGATGTTGCATCAAATTTCTCGAAACACACGACCAAATACAACGAGGCATTTCAAATAGAAATAGTGTCACTCGTGAAACTATGTGAAAATTGAAAGTTCTAGGACCATGTCCGTAAATTTCTGCATGGTCCTCAACTTATGGACCGCCACTTGCGGATCTGGGTGAAAATTGAATTTATTTTGTTTTCTAGCTTCTTCACAATCCAAGGAAGTGTCATTTGCGAAGGTAGTGTCTTTTTTGGTATTTTTTTGGAGAGAAATGGTTAAGAGATAGTTTTGATCCTTGGAAATGATTATTTCTATTATTATCTCTTTTAAATATGACTGATGGCATCTCTAACAGCGTTGGAATTTGAAGAATAGCTCTTCCAATTTCCTTATGTAGTTTTCAAACACCATATGGTGGGGGATATGAAGTTGGATTAGATTATGTGGTTATCGGAACCAAACTCGGGGATGAGACAGTAAATAGTCAAGTTTAGAGTTTCTCGGATTGCGGTGTTTAGAAAAGAGTGTTCGTCGGTTTCTACGTGACCGAGCCAGCTTATTCCGAGCTACTGTTGTGGTTTTTGGATTCAGCAGCGGTGATGCTGTCTGGTGGCTGTTGGTGCTGAGTTTATGAGTCGTGGTTGTCCGTATTAAGCTGGAAGATTCATTTCATGGTCTTCTCTCTGGGTAGATTTACTTTGTTCGCGTTTTGCTGCTTGGTCGCTTATATTCTTTCCGTTTGCTCCTTGCAAACTGCTTAGGTCTTTTGTTTTTTTGTGTTTGTTTACTTTGGTCGCTTTGTTGTAATCGGTTGTGGCTTTGTTTCTTGGGTTGGTGGTTCAATGAAGGTTTGCTTTTCAAAAAAAAAAACCTCTAGCAGCTATACTAAAATAATTTTTTTAAGGATTTGAGAATTTTTCAAGAACTATGTTAAACGATAAGCTAAAATTAAAAAATAATCAAAGACAAGGTGGCTATTTCTAAAGCCTTTGTATAAATTTACTTTTCATATTCTATTATATGAAAATTATAGCATTGCTTTTGGAGTTCAATGCAAAAACTTTTAGACATTTTTACTTTTCATATTTAATTATAGAAAAATTACATCATAATTGTTGGAGACCCTTAGGGAGTTGTTGAGGCTAGTGAAAGAGTTCACGTTCATCTCCCAAAATGTTCGAGCTTAAACATGTTGTGCTTTTTAGTAGAGTTGTTCTTCGGTTTTGTCATTTAAGCTACATGCCTGAGAAGTGAGAACACAAACTACCGATAATTATTACTTGATGGAATTTTTGTTACGAAAATAATACTTTGATCTATATTTATAGATACTTCTTTTCTTTTGTGGGAAGCAATTCAAATTTGTATTGAAGACTAAAGAGATCGATCAATCTAAAAACGCATCCTAAAAGTATTTACCCTTACTATCAAAAGATATGTAGCAAGTGAATTTATTTAACAACTAGTTCTTCGCTTTTGGCCACTGAAGATTAACTCAGGGTAGTATACTTTAGCTGTCGGTAAACCCTGTCGGGATTAGTCGAAGCAAAACCTCGGATACCCTTAAAAATGAAATCCATATCTAACGTTCCAATTTTGCAACGATTTAATGCAGTAACATAGTCGATAGCAAAAGATTAACTAACAATTTAATTTATTTTCTTGAAAGCAAACACATGACAAAAAAGAAAAAAAAGCATATTCACTAAAATAGAAATTTGTAAAAGGAATTTTCCATTTTAATACATACCATTAATACCCATAAATCTTTTAAAAGCCAACCATTTCCATAAGACTTTATAAAAAGGGCCCAACACTACACTAAATTATCTTTGAGCTTCTATACCAAATACTTAAGAAATAAATATCTACTTATAAGAGAGATCATCTTTACTTAAAAAGCTATAAACAAATCCAACCAAGATGAACGGAAGTTTGTTCGTGTTTGTTTGTTTAACTTAACCGAGCAAACGAACGGACATAAACGATAAACGAACGGATTTTTGTGTCTTTATGTTCGTTCATTAAGGAAATGTGTTTGTTCATGTTCGTTTGTGTTCATTTATTAAGAGTTAAATGAACGGACCTTAGTGAACATAAACAAACAAACTTAAGTGAACGTAAATGAACATAAACGAACGGACGTAATTGAACATAAACGAATAAACCCAAAAGAGCAAAAAACAATCATTATTACTCATCATTTCATTCATACAAATACCATAAGAAAATGAGAAAATTGGTTAGTTAAGATTAATTTATGATACTCATTTATCCACCGCCATCGAAAAAAATACCATATGATACTCATTCCTAAGAATACCATATGTTTTTTTCGAACTTATGTGCATAAGGGCATGCGGTATACTCATCCCGCTCAACGGGGAAATGTGATAGGGGTGGCGGGGTGAACACTGCCCCCATCCCCGTCGGCTTGAAAATTTTCACCCCGCCCGCATGACCACCACGGCGGGGAAGTCTCCTTTTTTCCTCTTTCTCTCTTTTTCATGTGTCTAACTCTCTCATCTCTTATTTCTTTTTATCTTTTATTAAATGGATAGAGGGATGCATAAGTGGAATGGTGAGTACTACAGAGGTTTCGTAGGGATAAAATGGTGGAAGAGAGGGAAAAACTGATGTGGCAATCGGAATGGAGGGGTGGAATGGTGACCATACCCCACCTCAACTAAAGAGTATCTTTTACATACTATTCAATGAAAAACATTAAGATTTTGAGAATCTTTTTTTCCCCTAACAAATCTTCCAAATTTTCTTTTGTACAAATGGAGAATATAGGAAGGAAATGGTCAAAAATTTAAATTTTGATTAATATAAGACAAACATTTTTTGATTACTATCTTTATTAATAAAAAAATTAATCTTAAATATTTATAATAATAAGAGTTTGCTAATTAGAGTAATTTTTGTTGATATATTTGAATTTTGATTATTTAGTCCTTCATTTTTTAATATACTTATAGAGAGTAAGGTTCAAGAAAGTACATTAAAAAAAAAGAAAATTGAGTAACATTCTCGTAGCCTTCTATCTGAACCGTATGCACTTGTGTATACGGGTAATTTGAGTTATTTTTAGGTTTTCAGGCACGTTTGCATATTACAAAATCACCCATATACATAAATACATACGATCCAGATAGAGGGCTATGAGAGTGATCCTGGTTTCAACCGTATATTTATAAACATATAATTTTTATTTATTAAATTGGATTTGTATGGTACCAAATCACACGTCGTATTGTTACAACACGTGAGAACTTGCCTCCACGACTTTCTACGTACAAATACGTCAAAGCGTACCCATGCTTCGTGACTTGTACCTTTTCTATCGAAACTTGTACCTTTCCTTTCCTATATATACCCTCGATTTGAGAAAAAATTCAATCAAATCCAAACCCCCTCCGAATTCCACATATTTTCAAAACCCCCCCTTTCTCTCTCTCTCTATCTCTTTCTACATCCCGACTTTTCCGGTGACCGCCCGTGCTTCTCGGCCGTTTCTCCGGCGAGTATTTTCCGTTATTGAGGATAAGTTACCGGATTCCTTCCATCTGATCTCTGATCTTATATAGAGCATTCACAATGTCGGTAGGTATCAAATTTTGCAATCGGAATTTTGATTTCATTTGTTGTTCTTTGTTATCATCGTTAATTGATGTTACTGGTTCATTCATGATAGCTTAATTCGCTGTTTTTGTTAAATCGGAGTAGATCTGTTCTAGTGAAGTTGATTCGTTTTTAGCATTTGAAAGTTGAAACCATATGGATTTAGTCAAATGTAAGTCAAGATAGTTGAGAGCTGGAATTTTGAGTTTTTTGATTCGATTGATTGATCCAATTATTGTGAAGCTAGAGGATAAACAAAGCATCTTTCGGTTTTCGTTGAATTTTTTGTGGTTTAATCGTGTATTAGACGCTGTCTGTAGACAACGGAGAGTTTCTTTCGTTGAAAGGAATAACTAAGGAAAAGTCTTCATTGATTTGGTGTGGAAATGACTCCAAATCAGGATTGATTGATGTATTTGGTCACAAGGATCTAATTCAACTTTTATCATCAGAATTTTAGACATATACACTATGTGATTTTGAGAAGTTGTATTGGAAGTAGTGGCATGTCTGATTAAACACCTTTTAGATGAGACTAGTTTGAGACTCTGATCTAGAAGATTGATGGCAGGGATGAAACTTTTGACATCTGATCTAAAAAAATTAATAGATAGGAATATTGGAACGAATAAATCAATGTAGTATACTGAATTTGTGATTGGAAATGTTGGTTGTTTTACTTGTATGTGTGTCTAGGCTGTGGAGATGTAATATCTTTCTCTAATATAAATGTTTTATCTGCTATTCATTCAGGTTAAAACTGTGAAAGTTAGCAATCTTTCGTTAGGGGCTTCTGAGCGAGATGTAAGGGAGTTCTTTTCTTTTTCTGGAGATATTGTGTATGTTGAGACACAAGGGTAAGGATACTAGATGACTTTAACCAGTTTGTTTTTTCTTGATTATAAATAATTATAACACTAACGTAATGCTCTGGTTGCAGCCATAACGAGCGTACCCAAGTTGCCTATGTCACGTTCACAGATTCTCAAGGAGCCGAGACTGCTGTTCTTCTTTCGGTAATTTACTTTTGCTTTAGATATGATCAAGGGTGGGACGGTGGACCGACTATTAGGCACATGTGTCATGTGACATCATGTGTTGTTGGTGAATCTTATAAAATACAGGGGATGTATATATATTCAAAAGTAAACCAAAAAAGTGCTTTTAGCTTAACTAGTTGTTTTCTAGGATTTATGTTTCAATCTCTTTAAGATGCTTTCCGACTTTACATTATTTGCTTTTATAAGACACATCCGAAATAGAATGCTCATTCTCTTTACTTGCATATATCAACATAGAAATAAATCAATCACCGACTTGGATTTTTTGTAAAGTATGTCAATTACATCATTCATGTTTAGTTTCTTCCAAATTGACAAATTAAGATGAAATCTTAGAGGTTTTAGTTAGTCGATTAAGGGGAAGGTCATTTCTTGTGAACTAGAACATAGAGCATCAACTACTAAACACTCCCACCTCGATTGGACTTAAAGGGTATCGTTGATATGATTGTGAGAAATGAGGTATGCAAGTGGAAAGCTATGAAAGCTCATTTATCAGTCTATCTATTTTGCCTGGACTTTTTCTTGAACTGTTTACTAATGCTTGAAGATGGACATTTGTCAAGTTTAAGATGTCTATCGAAGCAATTTTAATTCTTCAGAATTGGTGACAAAGGGACATCATAAAAATAAACGGCAGTTTAATCTGTTCATATTTCGATCATCTGCCAGCTCAATTTAATTTTAGCAAAACTGTCCTCAGATTGAAATGGAAAGAAGTGTGTGTGTGTGTGTGTGTGTATTTTTGTTTGGATTTTTTTTTATAAATGTTTGCAATGTACTGTGTTTGATTCATTTTGTTGTGATTTACAATTATATAACAAACTCGATTTTAGAGTATGATTTGAGCTTATGAGGCATGATACATTAGCATTAAGTGAAACCACACTCCTAGAATCCTAGTTCTTCCCCTTTCTATCTTCTATGCTGAGCGAAAGTGCTTTGTAAGTTCTGCTTTCGATGATTTATGAAAATTAATTCGGATTAACAATACACGAAAAAGTATTCTTCTTTTGTCTTATCATCTTCCATATTAGATAGTGCAATAAATGCCATATTACTTTTGAACTTTTGTGCTTAATTGAACATCACCTGATTTTGTTTCCTACATTTCTGTTATATGTCAGGGTGCAACAATAGTCGATACGACTGTCACTGTAACCCTAGACCCCGAATACCAGCTTCCACCAGCCGCTACAGCTGCTTCTCCCGTAAGATCAATTTCACAGACTTTTAATTTACCATCAAACAGTTTCTCTCTTAAAATTACGTAAATTTCTTTGTAGCCATATGGAAGCACCGCTCCTCCTGCTGGGGGCGATTCCGCTCTGCGTAAGGCCGAGGATGTCGTCACCAGCATGTTTGCAAAGGGATTTGTGTTGGGTAAAGACGCCGTGAGTAAAGCAAAAACTTTTGACGAAAAACATGGTTTAACTTCCACAGCATCTGCTAAAGTGGCTTCTTTAGACAAGAAAATCGGATTCACCGAGAAAGTGAATGTGGGTACGTCCATCGTGACCGACAAAGTCAAAGAAGTTGACCAGAAACTTCAGGTTTCCGAGAAAGCCAAATCCGCCTTCACGGCTGCCGAGAACACCGTAACTAGTGCGGGATCCGCCATCATGAAGAACAGGTACGTGTTCACCAGCGCCTCGTGGGTAACAGGTGCGTTCAATAAAGTGGCGAAAGCAGCAGGGGAAGTCGGGCAACAAACGAAGGAGAAAGTCGATAAGGCCGAAGATGAGAAAAGACGGAAGATGGTGGACGATTACGCTCATGTTCATTTGTCCGAGTCTCCCACGGCTCCGGACTCAGCCGAACAACAACGCCCTTCCAAACCGGCACCGGCCACAGGTTTGATTCTCTAGCACACCAACCAAATCTATCTATACATTATTTATTTTGATTAAGTGGTGATTATACAACTCTTTTGTGTCATTAAGACATGATTTTTACCTTTAAATTGTCATGAATTTGGGTGATGTACAACTATTATCTATATATGCTTCCAATTCATCAAGTGGTGTTCATGATCTTTTGGAATTATAATTTATATGCTTTGACTTGTATCCGAAACCCGAAAATGGAACTAGACAGTGTTTCAGGGTTTTAATTTGACAATGATAATGATTTAGTAATTTACTAGTCTTGTTTCATCTTCCCGAGTTCTATTCCACCTATTCCACCAATTATGAAACTAAACAAGACAAGTAAATTACTAAAACTATATTTTTGTTCTGTTTAAACTTTGTGCAGTCCCCATCTTTTTTAATGTCGCATCAAGCGTGAAACAACGGTTTTGTGTCGTCCGGTGTAAATTCAGATTATTTTATAGTCGGTGCTAAATATATTCTTAATTAAATTTTGTAATCGATGATATATTATATGTTCATTATAAAGACTTGTGAGAATACAAGTTGCCTTCACAAGTCACACATGAGAAAAGAAAATGACCTGCAACTATCTATATTTGCTTCAACGTTTTGATAAGAACATTTGTGATGCCTTTTTGATGATCCCATGATTTTTAAGAAAAAAACCTAAAGCCGAGGCCTCTTACCCGCTTGGGGCCGTGGCGGTGTTACCACTCGAAACCGATGGAACCCGCACCCTACTTGCTACCAGCGAGTAAGGTATAACACATGGTCTTTTTAAACTTGAAAGAAATGCTATTTTCGTTCCTAACTTTTGAAAGTATGTTTTTCATTCTTGTGGGTTAATAATTTATAGTTGTTTCGTTTTAATGATCTATAACTTATTTGATATTTTCGTCCTTATAGGTGTAATTTATTGTTGTTTTTGTTTCTCATACTTTAAGGTAAAAATTAGCCCTAATCGAAAATAACAATGCTATATACATAAAAATCATATTTTTAGTAACGCATGGACAAAACTTGCAACTTTTAACAAACGATAGACACCAATAGTGTCTATGTTTAATCAAAATTGTTGGTTTACATCTTTTTACATTTGTTTTAAAACAAAGAGCCAGTCACATTTTTCGTCCATGACCTATGTTATTTTTTAAATGAATTCAATACTGTAAACTCTTACTGCAAAATTTCTTGGTTTTCGTCTCTTCGACTAATGGCGGTTAAGTTTTTATTGTTACTATAGTTAAATGGGGAGCATTTAGTAATAAATCCCTCCCTCTTTTGGCTTCGCACTATTTTCGTGATGATTTCTTTTGAACGACAAAAGATTTATTAAAGAAGGGGAAAACTAGCAAGACGCTAGCAAACAACAAGAATTAAGAACAAACCAAAGGGAAGATACACCAATCAATCCATCTTTTAACAAGATTACAATTTTTCTCCCTACTTTTTAGCAAGGTTAAAGATGATTTTGATATTTTCTTGACGATAGTATTACACTTTAGCAACGCTGGGTTCGTCACAACGTTGGAAATTGTGCTTTTGGGTGGTAATTCCTTGCCATCTTGGTACGATCGGTTCCCCCTTTTTTACGAAATTGCCTAAAGTACCGTCCTTTTTTCAAAAGAAAATAGTGCGTGAAGCCAAAAGATCTGTAGGGAAAACGATGGGGTCTATTATTGAAAAATAAAAACATTAAATATAGTTTTAAAATGTAAAATGTTTAAATACCCCTCATTTAATAGTAGTCGAATGAAAACGAAATCTATATCTATAATTAGGATGCTTACAAATGTCTTGCATTTTGTTAAATGGATTCCACACTCCTCCCTGTCCCTTTTGTGTATATTTATGTTGGTTATCCTTCTTAATTACACTATCTTTTGAGTCATAATTATTTGTTTGAATTGTAACTAATATATCTAATCAATAAACATAAAACATATAAGAACATGACTATCTTGAAGGCCAAGCGTAGCACGAAGGCGGGCCTTGATGCGGTCTTCGGGTAGAGCCCGACGTTGGTACGTGGGATTCGGGATCACCATGCGGGTGTTTGCTCGAGCTCACAAGTCCGACTCGGGTTCTCCCTCTCTCTCTCTTCTCCCTTTTTCTCT
>LUCG01239321.1:0-21382 GCA_001633085.1 Carthamus tinctorius
CGTTTGGGAACGCGACGATCGGAACGTAGATCGTGGCTTGGTTAGCGATCCCGGTAACTATGCTTCATACTCTCAAATTGAAATATAATAAATGATAAAACATCTGACTTGGCATTGTAAATCACTTTGTGCTAGCGGCTTTGGGTGGTGGTGCTTTCTAGCAGTAAATTGAAACAAACACAACACTTGACACATTGTTGCATAAAAAGAATAGTTCATTGGAGTCTTGGCAGGTAAATCAATCCCTTAAACAGATTTCACAGGTCAATGCCTCTTGTAGCTTTTACATAAAGATGAGTCCATGAACCATAGGAGAAATGCAAATCATTCAGAAGATGTCAATGACTCAAAGATGCAAACTATTTTTGTCAGTAGTTTGTATATTTCATCAGATGCACCATGATACCATTCTCCTCACACAATGAAGTGTGGGTTATAATATTCTAAATAAAAATTCAATCCCATATCAGTGACCACATACCTTCCAATCTGTCGCTTGCCGCCATCTTCTGAAGATCTGAACTTGCATTTGGATTACTACGGTGGAGGAAATAATGACAAAGAAAAACAATTATAAGCACCAAATATAAGGATATTGAGAAAAGTTTGCAGTTCTATAGGAACCCCAGCCATTAGTAATGTGTATACATAACGTATATATAGGTAATTAGATATACATGTTATTTATGTGATATATGTGGTAAGCACAACGCATGAAGTTGCAGAAAGTGTATTTTCTTACATGAAGGCCAACTACATTGGATATCTTCCTTTTTTTCTTTGTGGGCGTATTTATCGTCTAGAATAGAAGTGGCAAGTATAGCGGTCAAAATGCTAATCACTCTAAAATAATACCTGAGACAGTCTAGCACCATGCAAACAACCTCGGGTTTCTGGTTGTGATATGTGAGCATGTCAAGTAATGTTCTAGCAGCAGATGAATGTAAGGTTGCATCCGATGAATAAATTAGTTGAACCAATCCAGGCAATACAAATGAAGGATCTACAGCAAAAAGAAAATTGATGAGAATTTGCAAGACATAAGCATCATATACACAAACATATGTTGGAAAAGGACTTAAAAGTTGCACCAAATTAACCTAACACCTATCAAATTATAAGGATAATAATGATTTCATTAATAATTATTATAAATATTAATATTAATAGTGACTGGGGATTGAAGGTAAACAAAAAAAGAGAGACAAATGTTGAATTGGTAATATAAGTTGGAAGTGTAACCTACCATCCAGGAGCAAGTTGAAGACCCCTAAACCCCACCATTTCTTTCATACAAAAAAAGTTCCATGTCGTCCAGAAGTCTAACTTTCATCCAACTTTTGGCAATCATAGAGAGCAAAAAGATACTGGGAGATATGTATATATATATATATATATATAGAGAGAGAGAGAGAGAGAAGANAAGAAGAAAACGAACTCCTTCCTGACTATCTGATCAAGTACTGATTTCGTACTATTTGATCCCTTACCATTTGTTACTATGCAATATTCAGTTCTATTCTTCTTTTCATCATTTTATATTCATATGCTGCTTTCGATAAATATCAACTTTAATACGAGTGTCACGCTGAAGATTACTTTAAACCAGAACAGATTAATGGCACGGAAAAACATAGCTCTGGTCCAGATTAAGGGAACTTTCACCATGCGTTTGAGTAAAGGTTACTTGTCCAAATAACAGAAAAGCTTCCATTGATAGTTAGCAAATTTTCCTTATGAAACCAACTTTTACAAAGCAATCAAATAAAACTATAGATTAAAATAACGTACCAATAAGTGTAAGTAGTTTGGTTGCATGTGCATGAATTATATCATCTTCATCTTTGAGACGATCAAGCAAATGGTTTGCTATATCCTGCCTGCCAAGATTATTATGTTTGAGAACCAGATCATTAAAACTGACAACCGACAAAAATACAAAAGAATAGTAATTAGTACATGTTGCCTACCAAAGTGAATGTGAAAGTGTAGATGCTGAATCTGATGAAATGTGGATGACTTCTGAAAGAACATCCATAGCGTTCCTTCTCTGAGCGATATTTTCACTAGCAAGACGATTTAGAATTTCTTCAAAACAAAATCTATCTGCGCTCCTGGTAAATGAATTAATTGTCATCAGGATTGAGTTAACCCTAGGGCATTAAAGAAGTTAAGTGGGAGGTCATTGGCTGCTCACTTTCCCGTAAGCTTTAGGAGAGATATATAACAAATGTAAATTTAGACCCAAAAGCGTGCTGATTTGGTCCCCACAGAGGGCCTAGATTTCTTTTCTGTTTATCTCTCACCCAAACTTACGGGAGAAGCTAATTTACACCTCATCGTTGAAGACCTCAAATTCAAACTACTAAAAGATTGGAAGTTCAAATATATACATGGAACAATATTCGGCAATCAATGTTACAACAGCTCTGGATGTGCCATCCCGTTCATCCAAAAGATTTAGTAGTAAAGGTAACACAGAATGCATCTGTTTACTGTCTGCGAGAATGCACCCAGATGCAAGATGGTTTGTGCCAAAAATGGTTGCCTTTAGAATTGACACAGCGCCATCAATCACATCATCATCGGCTGAACAAAGCTTCAGAAGTGTCACTATATTAGTATTACTGGAAGTACATACCAGGCGCTGAGAATGGCAGTCCACAAAAGGAAAAGACGATTTATAGAAATTAAAACATATTATTTCAAAATCATCTCATTTGTCATAAAATCAGTTTACACTATAGCTGATTATATCATATGAAATGCATACATTCTGCATAAACATGTGAAAGCACAAACTCAAACAGGCTCCTAAATACTCGACAAAATATTAGTCAGCTAATCAGGAATCAGGATAGTGCACTTTCTGCAGGTTGACACTGCAAAAAAAAGGTGTGCCACTTCTACACCCAATTTCCCAAAATGCGGGACCGGATTTATTTCATCAAGCAATATAATCTTTGACCAATAAAATTGTGATTTTACCCTAATATGTTTAATATATGCCAATATAATTAAAAATATTAAATTGTTCAAGCACTTTTTGCAACACTTAGGGCCTGTTTGGTAGTGGCTTAAATGGCTTAATGGGGTGTTGAGCTTATTCGCTCAGCTCAACAAGGTTGTTTGGTAACGGGTTAATTGAAAAAATAGTGACTTAATCACTCGGCTTTTGAGAGGACCATCCACACAGACACTTTATTTCCCATTATACCCTCCCTAAAAATAAAAGTCGCTCAGCTCTCTCACCTCAAAAACCCTCCCATGGCAGACGCCTCTTCTTCTCCATCGAATGTCCTCCCTTCGCCGCCAGACCTATTCTCATAGGTGCGTCGTCATCGCTGCTCGCTGGTGCATCCCCGCTGCTCTCCGGTCATCCCTGCTGCAGCTCGTCGTTTCTTCACCATCAAAAACCCTCCTCACGCCAGGAGCTTCTTCTCCATCAAAATCCTCCCGACGCCGCTGGAGATCTTCTCACCAGTGCGTCGTCGCTGCTGCTCGCCGGTGAATCTCTACCGCGGCTTGTCATTTTCTTCTCCATCAAAACCCCTCCCCACCCGCTTGAAGTCCTTGCCCTAGATTTAAGAGAAAATTGAAAAGGATGGGGCTTGCTAAAAAATAAACAAGGGGGATAGGTTTGGGGAATTCTTCTGCTATCTTCTCAGAATCACGCTTATGTCAAGCAATTTTGAAAATCTCAGGTAAAATCACATTTCTCGTTCCCTGACCGACGCCTCCCTCTACTCTGCTTCATCGACTCCATCGCCCAATGCCTCTGTTGATTCACATAAAAACCCTAATCTGGTCATTTGAGAAGCAACAACAGTTGTTTTGGTTTGATATTATTGTTCTTCAATATTATGCATATGGATCTGGGTTTCATTTAAATGGGAAGAAAATTAGGGAATGAAGGAAAAGATGTCAATCCTATCCAGAGTTTTTTTTTTATATAAAATTTGGGTTTATAATTTGTTTTTTGGAGATCATTCCATCTATATTTGTGATTAAAATGTGTGTTTAGAAAATCTGTTTTGTAGAATCTGTAATGCAATAGTGTTAGGAGATGAATAGAAATAGAAGGGTAAAATGGTCTTTTTAATCATTCAGATAATTTATTCAGCACACAAAACAAACAGTAAGGTATATTAATCCAGACAGACAGATGTATCCAGACAGACATCTTTATCCATATAGGACTTAATGGAAAACCAACCAAACGGCCTCTTAGTGTTTTCCAAGGATATGATTTTAGCTTACTTGCAGTCTTGCGGACAGTCTTATCATTCCTATAATCCTATTAATGTTTCTCTCGTATCTGAAATGGAGACAGACCATGCATGAAGAACTGTTTACAGTTTACTTAATAGAATAAGATATGGGGCCGGATTGTGATTGCTAAACTACTCATTGTTAGCCCCTTCATCAGCTTGATATCAAGAACACATTTTTTCATCTTGTTCTTGAGACAGATTTATATGAACCAACCTCCCAGTTTCATGGTTCAAGTGACTTCTAGGTTTTGCAGTTGATGTATTTGTATGACCTTTAGGGTGCGTTTGGTACGCAGACAGGACAGGACAGACAGAACAACTGTTCAACGTTTGGTAAGACATGAGAAGGCAGGACTGGACAGAATAGGACTGATTAAATGTCCATTTTACCCCTGATGAGATTTTTAGTGTTTTTTACCTAATAGTCAATCTAAATGAAAATTAACAAAAAGCAAAAACCTATAATCCATGTATCAACAAAACTATAATTAAGTATATAATCAAAAATCATAGCTTGCAAGATAAACAGTAGCAATATACATTATTAGTTGTATTTTCGATCGGGTTTCGAGTATGAAATGTAGTCGCCGAAAATCAAAATTAGGAGTGAAGCATTTCGGACCATGTCAGATTCGGATTTAATCGGGTCCAAGTTCCGATTTTAACAATATATGTTTTTCTTTCCTTTTCCCACCAAATTAGTAGAAAATAGAAATATTGTGCAACAAAAATTTAAAGATAAACATATATATTTTAAATAACATAATTTGAATAAAAAATATCAAATTAAAATTTTACTCATATATTCAATATAATGGCTATAAATTTAATCTTAACCTTTCATTTTACATGCTTAATCATTAATGATTAAAATTAATTCAAACTCCAAAATCCAAATTTCAAAAGTTAAAAATTAAATTAAGCACTTAAACTAATAAAAATAAAGTTCAAACCTCAAAGAACTGCATAAAAAGTTAAAAAAAATAAAAGGTTTTATTCGGGTTTCAGGTGGGTTCGGGTGATGGTACAGAGACCCTACCCGAACCGAGTAACTCGTCAAAAAGTTGGATTTCGAAGATCGAGTTAGTTTAAGTTATGTGGGTCAGGTAGATTCGAGATTTTTCAGATCGAATTTTCGGTTTTTCGGATTTAGTCGAGTTTTGTTCACCCCTAAGTATGAGACAATTATCATGAAAGAAAAAATCAATTTGTATTTTGAGAGGTATAATAGTACATCTGACACTGTTCTACTTAGTTCCAGGGGGTAGGATGGAACAGGCTTGTCTCACTTTTGTTCCACTTAGTTCTTGTGTGTCCCACATAAATGCCTGCCAAACATGGGACAAGCTTATTCTGTTCTGTCCTGTCCCATCCTGTTCTGCGTACCAAATGCACCCTTAGAATACATCTTCTATTTTGGCTCCACAGGCTCTCTCATGTTTAAGGAAATAGGATACTCATGCTCAAGACAAGTTGGGGCATTTCAAGTTCAGATATAGCAAATAGGATTTTTCTGTTTTTCTATGTTCAACATTTTTGTTACCAGGATGCAGACTCAAAGTTCTTCATTCAGAAAAGCTCAATGGACTTAGAGAGTTCCAAGTGCTTCTTGTGTATTAAGATGGCTAAATGCCATGATATTTTCTATGTCGGAGGATGACTAAGGTTGATATTGAAGGAATTTGGTGGTAGATTGTCAGATGTGCCTAAATGACGAATTTATCATGATGTTGAGCTTCTTGAAGATCTAGAAGATCAGCTTGGAAACCAACCTTTCTCATAGTCACTAAGCTTATTATTGAATTTTTCTTAAAGTGATGTGTTCCTTCATTCTTCTACCCCAAGTCCCCTACTCCTACTACTCATTTGAATGTGGTATCAAGATCTAAGATACCTCAAGAGTGCTCGAAGACAAAAACGAATTATGTACAACGATTGGCATGTAAACATTAATTAGGTGTTAGTCATGCAAGTATCCATTTATCAGGAGTCATTGTTGGTGGTGATGTTGCATTCTAGAAAAGTAAGAGATAAGATGTTACACTTTCCAAAGCTAAGTTTCAGTACCAAGATGGAACGAATCCAGTATCTGGGCCGTCTTGTACTCTATGTGGATGGCTTGCTTAGAACTACAATAGACTTCTACAGCATTGTGTGCAAACAAGTTCTATAGAACTTCTAAAGTTCCCCGAATCCAATTCCATGTTGTACTCACTATGATGAGATGAAAAATAATAATAAATATTCGAATTGATCAAAAAGATGCACAATTAAATCATTCCAAGCAATGGTAAGATGACTGTTTCCAAGTTTCAGATGTGCAAAAGCAAAGCATGCCATGTCTACCATTGTAGGAGACTATTGGTTGCAACAAGTTCACCTACCTGTGATGCAACAACACGAGTAACGTGCAGCCTGTGTTCTGTCATAGCAGTATCATATTGCTTTGAAGTAAAACGCCCCAACAGAAGTAACAAGCAATTGAGGAAGAAATTTATGGTTGCTATTCCACTGTCCTTATCATCATTGTGATCTGTCGTGTAGTTCCCTGCATAATGCTGCATAACTCATTTGTCAAAAAAACAACTCTGTAAACAAAATACAAATTTGAAATACTACAGTGTAATCGCATATTAGACCACCAAGCCTCTTTCTACCAGCTCAGAAATCGGGCTATGCCGATGGACTTAGTTTTATGGTTTCCATTCTATAAAACCTAGTCGAGGATATATATGATAGAGCAGACACAATCTTTAGATGCTCAAGATCAAGCTCTAACAAGCATGAACAAGCTTCAATCTCATTATACCGCCTCAAGCTTGAACAAGCTTCACACCCTCCAAGACATGTAACAGATAATAGTGGATCATTAAAGAAATTAGAACATGGAACCCTGGGTTTGTTCTAGGTCGTAGTTCTGAGGCAGAAAATCCAGGCTACTCAGTAGCTCTAGGATGCCTAAATAGGCAGATACATTTTCTTAAGTGTTTAGGTAAATGTACACTACACAACCATCTATTCCATCAAATAGGGATGTTATAGATGATAAGATGTGTAGCGTTATTATACTAGGTTTCACCATAGCTATTTTTTGTTAATCATGGTTATTTTTCAAGCAGGTCCCAAGCTCTTCCTTTTTTTGTCAAAACCTTTTTGCTTACACTTTTCGCAAGTCGGGATATTAAACGAAAACAACCACTCTACTCTTTGGGGTAGATGACACATTTGCATACCCCCCCCCAAAAAAAAAAAGTGCAGCCCTACTTCCGAGTGAAATAGATTGGGTTCATTTGTTTGGTTTGGTTTTAGAGATGTTAGAGATCGATCAGTGCAGCATGACCAAGCCATGGAGGTGATAATCCCATGTAGATGAGCTCATGACAATAACTTAAAGAGTGTAGGTACTTGCTACCATCATAGGGGACCTAATCATCCACAACATCCCCTAGAAGTTGCATGGCAAACCCACTGAGCCTAGGCACACTACAATGGATGCCAATTCTGAGACAGCAATCCTTCACCCTGTCAGGGATGCTGATTCATATGACCAACTGAAGAAGGCATGATGTCCCTAGACTCTTCCAGAGATGAAAAGAGAAATAGGCATTTAATGGATGATACTTGGGCATATGTGTTCTATATGCATGTTTCCTAGGTGGCATCGACACCGACATTGGCATATGGCAAACGACATAATTCTAAGAAAAATCAGATTCCAACATTTGGTACGTTGAATACACAAGACAAATTGATCCAGAAAAAACAATGAAGCCACCAAGACTTTAATTGATTTCTGTCCATATCTAAAAACAATAGGATGGCATAAGCATTTTCCCTTGTAAATTACAAAGTACTTGTACTAAATTTAATAGAGGGGGTTAAAAAAATTAAAATAAGTCACTTGATTTCACAAATCAAAGTGTCTTCCAAATACTAGATACACACTCAACCTAAGTTGCTGAACTCTATCAAAGGAAATCAGTTTACATCAGACAAATACTATGCAACTTTTATCTAAATGTCATTTTTTGCGACCTCGCCTTCATATGTATATTCATAGCATACTTGAAGAACTGTGTGGACGAAAAAGCTTCATTGAAGCCAAAAGGTAAGTTCGACAAGACAGCAGTTAGACATGTTATAACTTACAGGCAGAACTTTGAGCCATAAAAGGACATGGATGTTATGGTGCCTGGTGCGGCATTAAAACTTGGGCTAGAAGCATACTTCAGTTATATCTAACCTCAACACCAGCCAAGTACTGGTCCAGCAATTCCTTATGACGATCAGAAATTCGATGGTCTTCCAAATGCAGAAGGATGCCATAGTGTTTCCAACAAGATGAGAGAAGCAACAAGCCAGTCTTAACCTTTGGCGGACCTGTCTTTCAAAGGGAGATCAGGATAGCAGGAGTAAAAATGTTCATAAACTCATGACAGAACAACAATGAAGGCAGTACCAGCCTCTTGAGAAAAATGATACTTCTTTTTTGTCTCACGCAACCATTTCAGAACTCTTTCCAATCCCTTTGCATGCAAAGAACGACTTTTCCTGCTCCACTGGGGTACACAAAGAGGATAAGGGTTACTTGGCATAGAGATTTTAAATGCGTTTGAATACAACCAAGAACAATTTCTGTCTAACAACATATTGTAATCATAAAATAAGCAAAAACCTATATGATAGCAGGAGTCAGAAAATAACTTTGAATGTTCTAGTTGAGTAAAACTAGAAAAAAAAATCTCCAAGGATGGTAATACCTCAACTAGAAGTTCAATGAAAAATAACATTGAGAATACCGATATTAGCAAAATGAGGGAAATTTGTAGGATCAAAGCTTTTGTATGATGTGTGTTATGGAATTAACAAGAAAAAGGTAACTAGATCATTAACATTAGAAAGCTAGATCTTTATGATTAGGGAAGTATATAATTCTGATCTCCTCAGCCTTGTATAAATATATGTACCTTGTATGTTTTTTAGTTCAAGTCAATACAATTGATTACGATGTGAAATAAAAGATAGCAAGGAGTCCTATCTCCTTCAAAGTGTCTGATCATGCAAGTAGATCTTTCTTATTTAAGAAATATGACAATTGGGTTCCTCAAAATCCCAATTTACTTCCAGATGATGGCAATAGTTTAAATTCAAACAAACATATGAGGAAACATAGATGCCCATATGTTCATTTCTTACTTTAATAGATTTACCATGCAATCAGATTATTTTAGCACTGCAACAAATTGCTACTAGGATATCAGCTAACTACAATATAAACAGGTCATTTGAGCTGAGGTGAGACCACCCAAGAAAAGCAATATGACTTCACAGATGAGTGAGAACCAAGAAAGGTGATGACAATGCCCTCAGTTAAGGAGAGCATCGGTTTGAGGCTCTAAATGTCAAAAATCCAGGTAAAGGGCTCCTTTCCCATGCTCAAGCTATGCTGCAATTATAGGTCCCAAATATTACAGGTTCTTTCTGTCGCCTCGCCTCAGTATGTCACTGGTTTGTTTGGAGTTGATACATGTTATACTCCCTTATTGTCTATAATTTTCTCTGTTCTTGGTCCATCAAGCACATTATGCATAGAGGGTCTTCCATCAATAATGAGAGATGATTTGACACCCTAAGCTTCAACATGGCATAGTCTGAGGTCATGGACCAAGATTTTCCTAGTCAATTTGTGTGATATTTAAGGCAGCATTGTCCTAGTTGAGCTAACTAGGCCGCAGCGCAAAAGGAAAATATGTAGAAGAGAATGATCACATGAAAAGATTGGAGAATGTGCTTTGTACCGAAAACTCAAGTTTACGCTCTCCTTTTGTTACTTGGATGATACTTAACTGGATACCTTATAAATAAAGAGTTCATCCATCTTAAACAAAACTTAAGCTGAATCATTCTAGACCGTAGAAGGCTCTAGGTTTATGGAAGACATCTAGATGATTCTAGAATGCTATTTGCCACTACAAGAGTCTTAGGAAATAGTGAGGATTGAGGAACACTAAGGATGCGTTTGGTACGTGGTACAGGGTGGGACAGGACAGGACAGGACACGCCTGTCCCGTGTTTGGCGCGTCCCAAAGTGGAACTAGCTAGAACACAATGGAACACGCTTGGGACACGGCTGTCCAAGGGTTACCCCATGGAACTCACTGGAACAAGAGAATTGTGACTACAATACCCATGCCTCTCTCTCAACCTCTTTCTCTCGACCTCTCACTTTCTCACGTCGGCCTCTCTGTGTACCTTCTCACCGGCGACCTGGACTGAAACACTTCGTCGCCGTCGTTCACACAAAGGAAAACTCCGTCGCCGTCGACCACTGTCGCTGCTCGCCGTCAACCACCGCCGCTGCTCGCCGTCGTCATCGATCCTCAAATCGACCAGCCTTCGTCGCTCGTCTCTAGATTCGTCGCCACTAGTCGCCGTCGACCACCGCCGCTGCTCGCCGTCGCCGTCGTTCACACACAGTCCCGTCTGCGTATCAAACGCACCCTAAAACTTACCTAGATCTCCTAGAGGCTTCTAGAGCATTCCTTGGTCAATGCATCAACCATCAAAGTTTACAGTGAAGCCGTCTTCAAAGTTTGTCATCTTTAACTGTCTCTATATGGTCTCAAAGAGCACTTCAAGGAGCTTGGTTTAAATATGTTTTTCGAAAACTCTTGAAATAGTTTAGCATGTTCAGGGGTGATAATGGTTTTAAATATTCCACAAAAAATGGCAAGCCAAATGCATGATTCTAAAAGTGTATAGATGATTTGTACTCACACGAGAAGGGTATATAGATACGAGTTCCAGCAGCAAACAATACTCACTACTCACAAATCTCGGACAACTCGATATGCTATCTAGGGAAGAGGTAGGTCAGTCTCATCATAGAAATTTCTATTTTGTCACCATAAGCGTCTTCGGACCTTCTATCCTAGTGTGTAATACTTGGATGTAGACCAATAGAATTAACTAGGTTCTAGTCTGGAAATCTAGAGAACTACCATTTAAGGATGGAAAGAGTGTTCATGGTCTATAGAAACATAGATACAATCCATGAAAGTGAATCACTTGGTATTTACATATTTGGATATTGCCTACTTCATGAGCATAGTTGATAGTTGATCAAGTCATGTCAGCACCTTAATACTAGCAATTAGGATAATGGTCTCCATAACAGCATGACTTCAGTACAGGTCCCAACGAAGAATGCAACTAAAACTTGATCAAAAACATAATAGAGCAGGACATTCACAAGGAAGGATGAAACACAATTACAAGCTTTCCGGATGCAAATTGAGCAGGATGCCTAGTAAGTCACCAGCGGTTACTATTCTCCTAGAAGAATATTAAAATCTTAATACCGTAATGGTAAATGTCAACTGTGAAAAAAAGCGAAGCCAAACATTTTCTTCATGAGTTGGGCACCCTGTGACAGATTGATGAGCCAATACCTTTTAAATCACTCTACAATTTATGTAGACACAAAAAAATTTGTTGCACATGAGAACCAAGCATACAATGTCCATCATTGTTTACCCAGCTTGTTTAATCAGTTAGCAAGCCAGTTTTATTTTATTTGTATCAAGTTGAACATTATTGATATATTGCTCCAACTTGAGGAGATAAGATATTATGCTTTGTTAGTTTCCACTATGTAAATTATCTTCTTCATTCTAGGCACTCGATCACATACCTACATAATCTATACAGGCTTAACCTAATCTCAAAACCACCTAACTTCACCAGCTAAAAGCACAAAACTCCAATGACATAGCCCTGAAATCTATCAACTTCATAAGACAAATAGGGTAATGAAACATGGATACTGCGTCAGGCACATGTATTGTATACAGAGAAAGCACGACATCTCTAGTCTATGGTGTCACATTTGGCTTATGTTCTGATTGTGAAACAACTCTTACGATCAAGGCCATATAATGACTATTGACTAATTATATACACTTCAACTTTCATTCAGAAGACTAAAATGCTAAAGTAAGCGAATATTAAGCTACTAAAGAACAGAATGAGCACATGCTTCTTAACACTCTGTATATGTTCTCTTCTTGCATTCTATATTTCATTAGAGGATAACTTTGCATCACATATTGGAAGATGAGAAAACACATATTGGAAGATGAGAAAATCAAAACATCCAGTAAATCGATAACTGAGAAATCAAAAGGAGTGCAACTACCCAAAATTAAGTGATGACAATTTGAGAACATACAGCATGGAGTCTTTGCACAAGCATAATGAGGCGATCTAAAAGATTCCAAAGCAACAAGCTCATTTCCATATCCCTTGTGAATTCAGAAGCTGGACTGATTGACTTTGCTTTTGGTTGGCCACCAACAGCAACAACTGATATACCTTGCAGGTCTTGTCGACTAGGTTTTGATGGTTTTTTTGTGTTCTCTAAAGCGTCAGAAACCATCTCCTTTCTTGTCAAAGCCACGCTAAGGGCTATAACACAATCCGCAGCAGCCACTGAAAGACGAGTTGGTAACTCAAACCCACCCTGCAAAGTACTACAGAGCGGACATCAACCAAAAGAGTAACAAAAATGAATTCAACTTAAAGTTTGTAATAGGGACACCCATCATGAAGAAAGCATGACACGCAAAAAGACTATTTTGACACTGATCGCACCATGAGCAATGCCATTGATTATTAGTTATATTATATAAACTGTTGCGATTACTAGTTTACTACTTAGGAGTTGCACAACGTTCTTTTATTGAGCCTGTACCACAAAATGTAAAAGGAAACATAATAAACTGAAAGTCTGAAACTATATCAATACCAGACATTGGAACATAATTCTATGGTGTCGTCTCAAGGTATAAACACATAAGTGTGAAAGCCTATTTATAAGTTATATCAAACAATCTATTGTAATTACAACTTACAACTTACACAGCATTCTCTAACTGAGCAAAGCTTTGACCTGTACTGCAACCAATAATGAAAATTTTATGTAAAAAAAGGTCGTACCATTTCCTAAGTAAACATCATTTCCAATAGACAAGTTAAAAACCAGATGTTTCATATGAAAACCCTAAAAACAAAGATGAGACAAAAGCTACATCCCTAGTCTCTAATAAAAAATCATATTGTGTTTCCATTGACAAAGCTTTGCCTTCTTTTAGGATGGCATGACTAACCTTTCTAATTCTCTTTGCATATAATTCTTGATGTTCATCATCAAAAAGGAACATAAGCCAACACCTCATATGTTGTGAGAACTTTATCAATATCCCAAACTTTATATCCATTTTAAGATAATGTGTGCTATGATCATATTCAAATTCAATATAAACGGGTCCCCGATAGTATTTCACTCTAAATAAACAAGGGTAGCCTCAAATTGAGGAGAAATAAACTATCCATGTTGAGTAAGGATGCATAGACTATAGAACCACCAAGAATGTAAAGGTAATTGTTGGTGAAAGAAAGAAGAATATATTTAGTGGATATCTATTTCCAATTTTTTGCATGTAATAACTATTTACCACATCTAAAAAAGGACCAGAAATAAGGATAACTTTTTGCTTATAAGGGAGTATCACTTAGATTGTCATTGTTTACATTTCAAATGAAGCCTTAAGAAGTGACATGTGTCAAGTTGAGAGCATCAAAGGATGTACTCGATAGAAGTAGTAACGGAGACTTAGTGGCTAGGGCTACAACACTTAAATGAATCAGAAAGGATTGATTTGGATTCGTGATTTGCAAACCTGTATCATTTTGGAACTGAACTTGGAACATATATTTCTTTTTCAATTACATCAATCTCTAAGTCAGCACTAGCCTATATGCTATCTTGATTCCTAGTATTAGGAAAACGGCAATAGGTTTCCAACAGATCTGTCTTAACGGAAAACCCCACAAGAAATATGGGCAGTTGAAGTGTCTCTACTTCTTTTCTAGATTTTTCAGTGGTGGCTTCAAGAGAAGGCCAAGGAAGAAGAAGCAGCAGAAGGGCAAGGGATGATGTTAGGTCCATCAGATAAATAGCCTATGTGAGCTTATGATAGGGCAATACATCAATGATAAAGAACATTGGAACATCTGCTTAAAACTGCCTGAAGTTTGGAGTGGAGAAGACAACTGAGTACTCCTGATGCATTTATTAGATATAGCAACCAAATCAAAATTACCAGATATCAAGTCATTCAGTAGGCCATACTAAGCAATGGATAATCCAGCTAAATCTGAGGAAGACTGAAGTGTAAATATGTGTTTACCTCCCGTTATTTATTAGAGACAATAAATGTGTGCTGCATATGGAAAGGTTCTTCAAGAGTCCAGTGTACCTTTCCTTTATCCCTGCAGCAAGAATTAAAAAAAAATTACTGGTATATAGGTGTCTGCATCGGTGTTAGGCCAGCAAGTACTCAGTTGTTGTGGTCGCAAATTTACATCAAGGCATCATAACTTCTCCATACCTAGGTGAAATGGAGTGGCTACCACAATGACAGGCAATAAAAAGTTGCCGATTCTACAGTTAATTATAAGCCTTCAAACTCCAAAGAATCTTCATTTCTCACAGGAACAAAAAGTAATAATTGTTTATCCACTATTTGCTTCACTTAAATATTTTGGGAAAATCCAATGTACAGTTTTCTGCAGATAAAGAAACTCTTACTGGAGAAAACCTGATTAACAATGAGATCATACGAGGATTATTTCAAAAAGAATACTATTTTGATCTCCATCAGGCAATGAATTTGTAAACATGTAACGTTCTAAAGAGCTATCACAATGAGATTGATCCCAACCTAAGAGACAAACCTTGTGTAGTCGTGTGTACATAAAATTTCATTCAAGTGCACCTCTCCCTTTACAGTATTACTCCAGTTGAGGATTATATCCTCATAGGTGATGTAGATTATATTTCAAGAGTCAAAACATTCTTCGATGAGGAACTCAGCATCAACGATCAAGGGGATGTTTAAATAATACTACTTGGAACTTGACTCTTTTTAGATCAATAAAACTATAATACGGATTTGTTGAGGAAGGTCAATTCACATGGCCAAAACCTTTGTCGACATTTGTTGATCCACATGAAAATTTGAACACCGAAGGAGTTCAATTTCATGATGCTTCCCTCCATAGATGCGTACATTAGCATCTCTTATACCCCGACTTCTAACTTATTATATAGTATTAGAATATATATTGGTTGCCCTAATCCATCACATCCTTGTTGATTGTCACAGATAATTTGAAGTCAGACTAATAAGAAAGTTAGGCAAGAAGAGATTTATCTTAGAAACAGAATGTTCCTTGTTTAAAAGAGGATGTCCAATTAATGGGGAAAAAAGCTACTGCTGAATTATTAGTGTTGCAACTACCTCTTTTACCGAGAAAATGACCATAAATATTTACATTATTACATGGATTTGAGGCAAGGTCTAGTGACTTTACCGGTTGTTGGAAACCGACCCATAGTAACATCATACTCTATGAGACGGCGCGCAAGGATACACCAGCCCAAGGCAATATGATGGTCCTCTTTCCTATGCACAATGTCGGAAAAGTTTCTTGCTATAGCTTGAAAAAGAACTTCATCTTGAAAGAGCCAATTGAGAAGAATCATCTCCTGGTTCTTGTGTTTCGACTCCTTACATCTTAATGACTGAACAGAGAAGAACAAATTTAATCACCACATCTCTTCCAAATGTATTGAGATACAAATTGAATTTAGGAAGTCAATTTGTGGAATCCTTAATTCAAATTTAACAAAGAATCATATAATTTCCCATCAATATACAATAACTAACATGAACTACCTAAAAGATACTACAAATAAGTTGACCATATTGACTACTTAAATTTCAAGCAAAATCATATCAATTTTATCTTAAGATGTAAATTTTGACCTTCAACAGTCACATCAAAGTCAAGTTTCCGGAAAGAGTATCAGCTATTAAACATTGGTGATAGGATAAGCCAGACGGAAAATAATAAAACAAACATCAAGTTGAGGTTTCAAACACTGCATAACAGGATAAGCAAACCAAGATACAATCAGACGGTTTATACATGATAATTGATAAGATAACCATATTCAGAGTTATCACTTGAAAATACTCACATTTTGATGAACTCTCTACCATGTTGATGAATAACTATAGGTACAGATTCACTTGCATACCCCAGAAAAGATAAACATGAAAACAAAAAGAGCCCAAATTTCTAGTTTTCAGTTCTTAAACTATAATGAACTGTTTCTAACACCACATGCCCAAAATGTGAAGCTCTTCATACGATCATAAGCATTAGTGTCCATTAACTGAAAGACCAAATTATTTAAATAAATAAAAAACTGAAACACATCTTCCTATGCCAAGAACCATCATCAATTTCTATCCATTGAGTTAGGTTTTACTTCAAATTGAAATCACAACACTTGAAAAATATCAAAAATTCAAACAACTATACATACATGTTCAATCATGGGAATCAGAATTGAATCCAGAGACTCTCCCTTTTCAGCTCCATCCCTAACATACTTGTGAAGAATCCGCAACGAGTTCTCCAACGAAACTACAACACAAAAACAACCACAACATTCAACAGTCAGAGCTTCACTTCAGCATTGCACACAATAATCTCAAATAACTAAACCTCTTATGTCAAATTCATGAAAACGCACAATTAATAACGCAAAATTGAAGGATAATAGTTAGATAACACACAAGAAGGATCGATTATAACTCACGAGTAAGTAGATTATGAGGGTTTGGAGATGATTGAAGACGAGAGATGGAGTCGATGAGCTTGGTAGGTCTAGCAGTAAGCAGAGTGGTGATCACTCGGCCCACCGTCACCGACACCATTGATTCTTCCTCCTCCGAGTTCCAGATGCTTTTGTGTTCTTCCATGTCCATTAGGAACTGCCCAGAAGCAAATGCCTTCGAAGAAGCGTTCAACACTCCTAACGTCGTCTGAAGGAAAATTGAAAATTTAGCAAATTTTCATTCAGGCCCCTTAATTATGGCATAAGAGCAGTTACAGTACCTGAAATTGGCTCAAATGGCCGTTATACACATTTAAGTTGGTCTCGTGGTTATTGACTTATTTCTCTCTCGCTTTTATCCTAATGTCGCTACATCTGCAATTTTTAGGTCCGCAGAAGCTAAAAGAAAACGCAAACAAAAATGAGCCCGATCAAAAAAAAATTTGAAATAATGACCAAGTTCACAATTTGCGGACCTAGATATAAAAAAACATATTTTGGAAAATTGATGGATTGGGTTTTTTTGTGGTTTTAGCTAGGCTCGCAAGCTATGGATCTAGAATTGCAAATGTAATGATATTTGGGTAAGGAGTTTTCTATTCATTATAGGAGATATGGATAGGTGTATGTGAGTGCATAGGTGGGACCCAACGTAGAGGGGTATGGATTTATGTGAGTGGGGAGAATCTATAGGGGGTAGGGATAGCAACCCCTTTGGATAAAAGCAAGAGAAAAATAGTTTAAAGACCAATTTAGATGTATTGACGGCTATTTGAGCCCATTTCACTGGAGATAATCATAATTCTCATTCTAGATTAAGGGTTGAACTAAAATGGGAGTTTGATAAATATGTCGAATGAAATTTTTTAATAACTAAAAGATATCAATTTAATAACTATTGATAATTTAAATGAGATAAAAACAAATCGCGTAATATAAAAGCACACCATTTGATCAAATGTTATTACATGATCAAATCTCAAATAACAAAAAACAAACTCTCAACTAGTTGCATGTTTGGTTGATATCTTGACAACTAGGACCGATATACTTGATTGTTTCAATTACACCTAATTTTTCAATAAATTTTTTGATACAGTAATTGTGTATAGATTAATAAGATTTAGTTATATAATGTTTTAACTAAAAAACATTGTTTTTATTCTTACAATGTCTCAAATAACTGCAATGAAAATACAATAAACTAAAAAAATAGAATGTAGTATACATGAAAGTAAATAAGGCCTTAAGTAGAGTTTAAAATCAGGTTTAAACAAGTCGTGATTAATCAAAAAAATTACAATTATGAAAGAGTGTGATAACATTTTGTGATTGATGTATAATCAACTAGTTTAATAGGTACGATATAATAGGTCTTTAAACTAGTTACAAGCTTAATGCGGACAAAATTTAGGTTTAGGTTCGTCTATTAGCTCCTTGTAAAGATCATATGAAAATGTCAAATTTCCTCATAGCATAGAGAGTTGAAAATCTATTTGACATGGTATGGTTCCTTATGATTAAAAAATAACAAGATCAAATATGCGAATACAAAACTTTTGAGATAATTGAATTTCTTTTGATAAGTCTGTTCTTATTTTAATGTTGTGAACATCGTCACTGTAAAAGTAAAATTGTTTATTGATTTTGGAGCATGTCATTTTAGTCGTAATCTCACATGGCTCTTAAAGGCAAAATTCTTTGTGTCTTTGGATAAATGAACATTTAAAAAAATTAACCTAGTCTTGGCTTGTAAGACCGCTAAAATTTAAGTTGTTTTTTTACTGAATAACATTTGGAATGCAGTAGAAACTATCAGATAAACACGAAGTTATTAAACGGGTGACTTTATGTTTACATTATCAAAATTTCACCCAAGTTTAATCCAACATTACATCATGGTGTTACATTAGCATCTATTGTTGACCATACTTCATAACATATACAAACATATCAAAAGCCATGACTTGTGTTCCAAGCTTGCATCCCAAAAACAACCCGATCATTCATAATGTTACTCATTACCTGCAACGTCATAGACATGGGTGGGGGTTTAGCATAAAATGCTAGTAAGCATAACCTAATAATAACACATAAGCAGGAATTAAGATCATCAAGTACTTGTGGTGTGATGGTGTAAGCAAAGCTAGCCTACCACATTGTGGTGTGATGGTGTTACCAGCATACACCGTATTTCGTGGGGTAGCTAGTCTGGCTCAACTGTGCATACTAGGGTACCAATCACACCTATTGACTCTGATTGGTGAGCGGGTAGCGGTCCACCAGTTATCGTTAGCGGAACTTTCGTTCCTAGATTCGGTGGGAAACCAAATCCTCGTCTTCCCCGAAGAACAACGGTTCTGCGGAACCCGAGGACTCAACTAGTTACCGATGATCCCAACCAATTAAGGTCCACAGAGATCCCAGCTCGTGGCTAGCTTCGAGCATCAAGAGTGACTGAGAAACAGTCTAAAAATTGTTCGGACAGTTCTCAAATAATCAAATCATCATGGGTCATCATATTCATAAAGAATTATCCTATCATCATCAATCATCATAGGCATCAAGAGTGTAAACAACAATCTGATCAAGTATCTTATAGCTTATATTGCATATATCAAACAAGCAAACCCATTAAGTAAATCACCGGGTTCCCCCATGAGTTACCAATTAAATTAGTACTCATCTTTGGTTCTCTTCCCGTAGGTTAAAAGGCTCAAACTACACTTTTTTACACCTTGATCCACCTGCACAATCATCACACGATACTTTAAGCAACATGTCTAAACTTAACTCATAACCTTGTTTAAGTGATTTGATTTACTTCAATCACACCATTTCCATTAGCTTGTTCGAAGTTGGGTGTACTTAACAGTTGATCACTTTTACTCTCAAAGGTTCCATGAATTGCGTTTGATATGGAATTGATCTAGTGCATCTTATCTTAATGTGCATCCAACGATTGATCACTTCTCATTGTATGTGAAGGGTTGGTTTCCAGTGAAGAGTTTAGGTTAACATGAGAAGCGTGAGAAGTAGTTATCAACCGTTAGATGCACATTAGAATGAAATACACCGAGATGCAGCGGATTAATTCCATTATAAACCACACTTCATGGGAGAGGATGAGATTAAAAAAGATCAAGGGTTAAATTTACTTCTCATCGTTAATTCAACTTCTCGCACAATTATTTGCCAATATGTATATGTATGTGGGTGGGTATGAAATTAGGAGGGTGTTTGGGATTGCTTTTTGAGGTTCAAAAGTACTTTTGATCAAGAGTGCTTATTGACTTATAACGGTAGGAGAAGAAGTTTTTAAAAAAGTGTTTGGATTAGCTTATCAACTTTTTGAGAAGGGTTTNCAGAAGAGTTTGTAGCAATAAGTCACAAATTGTGACTTCTTGAAAACTCCATTTCATCCTTTGTTAAAACGAAGTTTTAAAAGCACTTTTAGATTACACAAACAAGCTTATCAACTTATTGACTTCTTAAAGAAGCCAATAAGTCAATAAGCAGTTTTAAAACTCAATCCCAAACACCCTCTAGATTTAGAGTTTGATTGTTCTGTGACCACTTTTCGTATCTAATATTTTTGTTAGCTTTTTTGTTAGTTTTTATACTTTTATAGATTGTTAATATACTACATTTGGTTACAAAACTATGTTAGTGAAAATAATATGTTTTTTTAGTAAATCAAATTAATATGTCATATGCTTTTGAATACATTTTTGAACAATTTTCGGTTAATGTACTTATTGTTAGCTAAATTTTGTAATTTGAAAATTAAAAAGTAACATATAACATAAACCAACAAAATTTTAGGTAAATATCATGGAATTGTAATCTTTACCTTTTCATTATCAATGTATGTTTTTTAATCATTATTTTTTATATCGATATATTTCAGTTGCATTTTATCCATATTGTCCAAAAAATTAATATTGTAACGTTATAGCTATTAAAACATATATTTATGACTTCTTAAGAAAAATGTTATATTTTTTGGCTTGGGGCCAAAAACCGAACTTTATATGTATTTAATTTAGTACAGACTTTAATCGGACCTTGGAGAAAAAAATAATATGATTGCATAGACTCATTAAATATTATACTTGTGTATATAATTGAATAAAAGTTATTATTATTTTAACAAGGACAATAATTAATTAAAAAATTGAAATGAATCCAAGAAAAAAAGCTCAAACAAGCCACCGAAAGGCATTTTCAATAATGAATATGATTAAAAAGTTGATACTACCTAACCGTTGTTTTCTATTAGGTCATCCACAGCCATACCACTCAATACCAGTTGCTACATCAGCGCCACATCAGCTTTACCACCACCTTACCACTA